>JAMQGT020003284.1:0-85416 GCA_024447675.2 Pterophyllum scalare
CACCTAACTCGTGTGTTGTCTGCTGCCATTGAAGAGGCGCCTTTCCCTCAAGTTACTGAACAGATCCATCCAAAACTGACTCCTAGTTAAAGTACAAACATCTTATTAAGATGAACTCTGACCCTAAAAACACTGAACAATGGAATTGCTTTTAAAGATGTACTGCAATTTTCAGCAGTTAAAGAAGCTGTTATATGAAAGCAATTTTGAAATGAACACAAGTAGTCTCAAGCTGACACTAGTATGATAAAGCCAGAAGTAAAAGTGTATATAGATCAGAATAATCACATGCAATAATTACAGAAATGTCAAGTAGATGGACCATAAATCCATAAAAACTTCAAGAAGACGGGTTATGTGACAAAAACCTTTATTTCCGAAAGTAGGACCACCAGCTTTCAATACGTTGGTTGGATGTTGAAGTCCCATACATGTGACTTTTGGCTCCTGCAAATTCATCTGTGTGCAATGACCTCAAGGAACAGTGAAGTGCTGCCATCAGTCCATTTTCTGTTCCGCAGTCTGTGCGGAGGCGCATTGGAAAAACTCCAAACTCAGAAATGCACCGCATGTAATTTTGAGCGATGATCCTAGGATCATTGTTGGACTTTCCACATTTAAGCCACATGATTTTTCTGGAGAATCCATCAATGCAGCCACTTATTGAAATTCCATAGGGTTTTAATTTGTCATACCCATCAACATGCCACATTTCATTGGGTCCCACTGAATGATATGTTCTGCGGACAAATCTTCGTCTGGACCAATTTTCTATTCCGGACGGATCCTGTTCTCCCATTAGTCACTTCACATCCCTTCTTCTGATGACAAGAGAGTGCTTCTGTTTAAGGGTCTGCCACATCGCTCGGTAACCCAGCAGTTGGCCTGATCCCTTAAGTTCATCAGAAATAGTTGTCTGCACAGTAGCAATTGGTGTGTACTTTGTCCTCCTGGTCAGGCCTACATCTTGTAGTCTTCTTTTTAAAGTGCTAAGACTCACTGAAATATTGTGTTTGGCTGCAAGGAAGTCTCTTATTGTTTCATAACTGTGGCCCTCTGTGAAATACTTCAAGATGAGATCATCTGCAGTTGTGGTTTCAGGATCTGAGAGGAAGGAATAAGATACTGGATCTAAGAATAGAAAATAAGCTGTATTGATAAACGTTGTTTTCATTTATATTTACTAAATGGTGAATAAACAGTACAAAGTCAGTAATTTATATAACATTACCAACTTTCAGAGAAAAACATACCTTCATCTTGATGTCTTCTTAAGAATTGAATATCTCTACCACATGAGCCACAAAAGGACAGCACGACATGAAGGTTCCCACCACAAAATGGACAAAACATAGCCTGGTAAAAGACAAGAAGAATCACTCACAGTCTTTGCACCATCATTATATATAAGGTACACCATAAAAGTGTTTTCCACCTTGGCTTCAGTACAGTCATACGTGGCAGAGTTAAACCTGATTAATAATGTGTTTAACACACAAATAGAAAAGTCGCTTTCAATAAAGATGCTAACTGTAAAAAACAACTCAAGGAGTCTGTGGAGATGATTTAAACAATTTTGCCCAAGCATAGCAAATAGTTGAAGTTATAGCTTCCAATTCGGGAGTTTCTGAGCAAACAATTCTCTGTTTTTTGCACCATACTGTCATTAAGCAAAGCAAATTATCTGAAATTGTTTTAGTCGCTTCCTTGGTAGCCACTGACTCACAAACTTAAAACACAATGTTTCCTTCTTCACAGGGTTAGCAAACTCGCAGTTGTCAATAATCCCATTTTCTGGCATAGCAGTACACCTGCATCATAGTTAACTAAAGAAAATATCAAACGGGCAATATTTGATCCTTCTAAGTCCGCAAGCAAAGCTGCTTCTTCTTCATAGGATTTTTAGCGATCCTGCTTGTTCTTCTGTATCCGGTCTTTAAGTCTGATGTCATTTCCGGATCCAAATGCTCCTAAATAAACAGCAATGGCATAACCAACGACTGTTCACTATTAAAGATGATTATAACATACCTTATCAACTGCAGCCATTTCCGCTTCTCTTTCTCATCGGAAAAATGACAGCTGAGTGAAAATGTTATGTTGCGTCACTTCCGCTGTGGCTTTTGTATTTGTGTTGTGCCTTTTGTATTTGTGTTGCAGCTTTCTATTTGTGTTGCAGCTTTCTATTTGTGTTGCAGCTTTCTATTTGTATTTGTGTTGCGGCTTTCTATTTGTGTTGCAGCTTTCTATTTGTGTTGCAGCTTTCTATTTGTGTTGCAGCTTTCTATTTGTGTTGCGGCTTTCTATTTGTATTTGTGTTGCGGCTTTTGTATTTGTGTTGCAGCTTTCTATTTGTATTTGTGTTGCGGCTTTTGTATTTGTGTTGCAGCTTTCTATTTGTGTTGCAGCTTTCTATTTGTATTTGTGTTGCAGCTTTTTATTTGTGTTGCAGCTTTTGTATTATTTGTGTTGTGGCTTTTGTATTATTTGTGTTGCGGCGTTTGTATTTGTGTTGCGGCTTTTGTATTATTTGTGTTGCGGCGTTTGTATTTGACCTGACACCTCTGGGCCACCGTAATTATCTTTCAGCTGGCAACAAGTTATTTAATCCCAACTGGTGCAATGAGTTGCCTCTCATTTCTTAAACAACCATGTTGAAAGACACATCATGTAGTCGTGGAAAAGATGTCAGTCTGTTTGAGAAGAGTCAAATCACTGTTATGTATCAAGCAGAGAAAACATCTAAGGAGATTGCAGAAACTACTAAAACTGGGTTAAGAACTGTCCAACGCATTATTAAAAACTGGAAGGATAGTGGGGACCCATCGACTTTGAGGAAGAAATGTGGCGGGAAAAAATCCTGAATGATCGTGATCGGGGATCAATTAAACGTTTGGTGAAATCAAATCGAAGAAAAACAACAGTAGCACTCAGGGCTGTGTTTAATAGTGAAAGTAAGAGCATTTCCACACGCACAATGCGGAGGAAACTCAAGGGATTGGGGCTGAACAGCTGTGTAGCCTTAAGAAAACCACCATCAGTGAGGCTAACCGGGAAAAAAGGCTTCAATTTGCTAGGAAGCATAAAGATTGGAATCTGGAGCAAAGGAAGAAGGTCATGTGGTCTGATGAGTCCAGCTTTACCCTGTTCCAGAGTGATGGGCACATCAGGGTAAGAAGACAGGCAGGTGAAGTGATGCACCCATCATGCCTAGTGCCTACTGCACAAGCCTGTGGGAGCAGTGCTATGATCTGGGGTTGCTGCAGTTGGTCAGGTCTAGGTTCAGCAACATTATGTGCTCAAAAGAATAAAGTCAGCTGACTACCTGAATATACTGAATGACCAGGTCATTCCATCAATGGATTTTTTTCTTCCCTGATGGCACGGACATATTCCAAGATGACAATGCCAGGATTCATGGGGCTCGAATTGTGAAATTGTGAGTGGTTCTGGGAGCACGAGACATCATTTTCACACATGGATTGGCCACCACAGAGTCCAGACCTCAACCCCATTGAGAATCTTTGGGATGTGTTGGAGAAGGCTTTGCGCAGTGGTCAGAATCTGCCATCATCTCTGCAAGATCTTGGTGAAAAATTAATGCAACACTGGATGGAAATAAATCTTGTGACATTGCAGAAGCTTACTGAAACAATGCCACAGCGAATGCATGCAGTAATCAAAGCTAAATGCGGTCCAACAAAATATTATTGTGTGTGAATTTTTTTTTTTGGCCAGGCAGTGTATTATCATAGTACCATGCTGGAATTCACTGAGCTCCTGAGAACAACCCATTCTTTCACAAATGTTTGTAGCAGAAGTATGCATGGCTGGATTCTTGGTTTAATACACCTGTAGCCATGGAAGTGACTGGAATACCTGAATTTAATGATTTAGATGATCTATGTGAAACAATATTTATGTTTTATGTGATTTCACTTTCCATAATAACCACAATTTGTAATGTGGAGGTTTATTGGCTCAATGCTGCCCTCTCTCAAAAAGGCAATGGATAAATGCCACTGGCACTGTTGTAATGTGGCCAGACCATGAGAGACCAGCCTGAGGTGGGTTGTAGAGCACAGCAGTGAACATGATTATTAAGTATTGACATCTGTCTAGCCATTATATGAAGTGTAAGACCACTATAACTGATTTAACTGTTAATGGAATACCTTAATATTGGAATATTGCAGTTGTGGACTGTTATAACAATCATATAATTGCATGATGAATTGGCTAGGCTAGCTAGCGAGCTTCGGTGTCTTTACAACGTACCATCCTTTTGTAGTGTGCTGTGCTTGAGCTGCCGTGTACTGAGCCAACCTGCCTGACCAGTATACTCTGCTCTCATTCAGATAATAAAAAGGGTCACATCTTAAAGATCAGCACGCCTTCGTTCATCATTAACACACAACGCAGAGTCAACGAGGTTATTTGGACCAGCCAGTAACAGCGTAATTGAGCCTGGTTACATATGAATACTTGGCAACACTGTATTTTTAAGCTGTGCTACCTCTTACTCACCCCTTGGAACTGATCCTGTAACACACTGGGAATGTCAAAGCAGAAGTAGGATCCAAAGGTCAGCAGACAGTTAAAGAAGAGCACCACAAAGCGATAATATGCTGCAACAACACACAATAAAGCAATGGCATTATAAGGTGATTTAAATATATATGCAATAACCTCAAATCAATAACAACTTTGTGAGTACTTTGAAAAAAAATCTTATGTCAAAAGGTATTTTTAGCTTTCAACAAAGTACTACTGTGCGACCTAATCGTTTTTTAAAGGAAAAATTACATGCAATTTTTCTTATTCTGATAGTCATAGATTCAAGAAAATACATTTTATAGTGGAGAATTACGTGCTAAATATACGCAGTGCAAACTGAAAGACTAGCTGGATTAGTTTAGGGGTACGTTTTAGGCAACTTCTGCAGTCACGAGCTCTTTTGTGATAAAATGCTGACTCGGGCACGGAGGTTTTTTAGGGAAGTGTCTGCAGGGTTACAAGGAAAAGTCTGGTTCGGCTTATTAAAATATGCTGACTGAATATATTTTTAAGAAATAACATCGTAGTGAGACGTACCTTTCTCCGCCAGTTGCGCCATAGTGAGGAAAAGCGTGTTACCGACAAAACAAAGCGTCAGAGATCACATTCTTCGCTGTTGATTACACGAACAGAGTACGACTCTCTTTCTGCGGTCGGCGCCAGACAACCGCAGATCTTAACGTCACGCGGATGGCGTCGCTGCCATAAATATGAACACGTAATGACGGACAGCATGTTTAGAAATCTGCGGAGATCGGAAGTACGTCACTTTTTTTCTTTTTTGGAAGCTTTATTGACAAGTAAATGCCTAAATGCGAAAACAGATGGAACATTTTCAGCATATTTACTATAATAATAACAAAAAATATTGCAAATAAATTTCAATTGGGCTTTTTTTTCTTTTGGAACGTTTACTGCTAAGATTTTTAGAGATTAAAACTGAGCATCTTACAGCTGTTGGATTAATACAGCATTCTTGATACATTTCAGACTGGCTTCCAGAATCAGGTTTGCACAACGTTGTGGTCACAGAAAAACCCTTTTCTGTGGCTCCTTCTATGTCCATGTCTTCTTCCACTTTTCTTGCCTACGGTGTGCCACAAGGTTGTATTTTGGGGCCCTTATTACATTACTTCCATTACATCTGCTCCCTCTTCAGCACATTTTCAGCACTTTTAAGGACATTTCTTATCACTGCTGTGCAGATGACATTCAGTTATAAATCTTTCAAACCCCGAGATGTTTCAAAGTTAAAGGTCTTGCATAAACTGAAGTCCTTGTTTGTGCCTCTGGCTGAAGCCATAAATTTCTCTACCACCAAACAGCAACAAACTATCAACTAGCCCCAAATGGTCGCGGCAGATGACCGCCCATTATTGATGTGATCATCAATAACACATAATTCTTTATGTGATTTGGGGCTAAATAAATAAAATTCAATGGAGCCAAGAAACAGCAATGCTGGATGTATAAGATTATAAATTGAAACATTAAAAAATAAATTTGTCAAACAAACAAAAGAATTGTCTTATCTTGTCTTGTTACTTTTATGTCCTGTGATTATGGTCACATTTCCTGTTTGGGTGCAACGGCTGAATTATTTGCAGCAGCTGCTTCTTCGAGGGGCAGTGCTGCTTACTCACTGTCAGAGGCCATGAGAAGATCACTTGTAACCTTCACTAATGCCGTTTCTGCACTGTGATCAGTTCTGAAACCTGACTGAAACTCTTCAAACAAACCATTCCTCTGCTGGTGATCAGTTTGAAGGATTTGTGAGAGAAAAGGAAGGATGAAGATTGGCCTATAATTAGCTAAGATGACTTTTTAAGCAATGCTTAAATTACTGCCACCTTAAAAGCCTGTGGCACATAGCCAATAGACATGTTGATGGTTTGGAGGAAGTAACTATTGATGTTAACTCGGAAAGATCAATTGGAGAGAGAGTTTAAATAAATATCAGCAGTGCTGAAAGCAGCCAAACAAGAAGACGTGCGGTTGAGATGGTGATGAATAATTTTTTCCCTAATGGTTAAAATTTTATTTGTGAAGAAATTCACAAAGTCACTAGAAAAAGCATTTCTTGCAGAAAATGTAATGTGAATGCTGAACGCTGAAAGACTGGAGCTGAAAAAGAGCTTAACCAGTTTGAAAAGCTAAAAATAAGAAAAGAAAAACAAAGCAATGCTGTGGGGTTGCATAATGTTGTTGGTTCAAGTGGATAAACTGCAACCACTTTATGCACAGTTAGGTAGTTTAGTTAAGTGGTTCCCAACAGTCTGAAATATTCATTCATTTTTATCTCTGGGCTTTTAATGAAATCATGTAAAATGTTTAGAGGTGAAATCTGTCTGTGGTGGAAGTGCGGGAAAAGGGTCATCCAATCTTAAAGTGAGCCTGCACTTTATTGCCAAAAGTATTCAGTCATCCATCCTAATCACTGAATTCAGGTGTTCCAGTCACTTCCATGGCCACAGGTGTATAAACCAAGCACATAGGCATGAAGACTGTTTCTTCAAACATTTGAGAAAGAATGTATATATATATATATATATATATATATATATATATACAGAGATAGAGAGAGAGAGAGACACACACACCCCTGTCTTTCACTTAACCCATGTTGTGTTGTACTGCATACCTTCCTGTCAGCTTGAATGGGTCGCTCTCAGGAGCTCAGTGGATTCCAGCGTGGTCCCGTGATAGGATGCCACCTGTGCATCAAGTCCAGTGGTGAAATTTACTCACTACTAAATATTCCATAGCAATTGGGAATGACAGTATCTCAGCCATGAAGTGGTCAGCCACATGAAATGACAGAGCAGGGTCAGAGGATGCTGAGGTGCTTAGTGCACAGAGGTCACCAACTTTCCGCAGAGTCAATCACAACAGACCGCCAAACTTCATGAGACCTTTAGATTAGCTCAAGAACAGTGTGTAGAGAGCTTCATGGAATGGGTTTCCATGGCTGAGCAGCTGCAAAGGGTGGGTCGAGATCATCAGGACATAGTTGGGGTGCTGCAAAATATAAAAATGCTAGATAAAGTAAAAACTGTTTAGAAGCTTGGAGTAAACATACTTCCTACCGTTGGTGCTCACAGTTTGGTTTCTGTGGCTTAAAAAAAAAATCCTGCACACAAACAGGTGTTCTGTGCACTGACATTATAAATTATAAATTATTACCTTGGAGGATTTAAGGGCAACACAGAAGAAGTGGAAGGGAAAGATCAGCAAGAGAATATAAGAAAACCCTCTGCTGAAGTGTGGGCATCCTGATCTGTTCAGCTCCACCAAAGGCGCTCCATTCAGGTATTGTGCTAAAGAATGGTTGCCTGTATTTAAACTGTTGTAAATGACTCATTGACCTATGATCTGTCAAACATAGCTCTCATTAAAGATATGAAATCATTTTGAGCTAACAATAACATTCCAGTCACCAGGTGGAAGCTGCAATCAGTTTTTGGCAGAGTGAGATTTTTTTAAATCCATCATTTATCCAGGTTAAAAAGTAAAAAACAAAACAAAAAAAAACAACAAACAGGTCATTTCTGTATGGAACCCTGTAAATGTATGTGAATTTGAATCCTGTTGGCAGGCAGGATGTAAAGCAGAAGAAACACACCTGTTGCCAGTGAACTGTGTATGCAGGCAGGTGTGTGTATTTGTTCAGGTTTGGTTTAATTTTCTTTCTTATATATTTCTCTCTACCAATTTATAGGGGCGGTGACTATTTTTGGTCATTTCCACACACTTTATATATGACGCCCATCCTGCACCGCAGTGAGGTTAAGATGGATGTGGGCATGAACAAATGGCCTAATGTTATATAAATTTATAATGTGTATGTTATGTTCTAAAATACATGTTCCATATGTGAGTTTGTGCAATATTATATTATTCATACTGAACAATATCTATCACCCCTATAATGTGCAATATTCATTCACCAAAGTGCAATACTCACCCATCTTCACGTTTATACCCTAACAATAATTCAACTCATCATTGCAAGCAAAGCGTGAAATAAACATAATCGTCTCAGCTGTATAATACATAGTACCATCCTACCTATTTATTCACTGGTTCACCTGACTGTCCTGGGATTTTAATCCAATAAAAACAGCAGGTGTGTCAGTTTATCTAGGCCACCTGATGACAGCTGCTGCGTCTCTCTCTGCCCCCTGTAGTCTCCAGCATAATCTAATGTATCTAATCTATGGGTTCATTTAAACATTTTTAATTATGGTTACATTTGTAAAGGTTTCTCTTTAAATAATCCAGAAATGTATGTAGCGCGTTTTGATTGATTTGTCCCTCGTCAAACACCGTCGGTGTTGTACAAACAATGCTGTTCCACGCTTTTTCTACTAAGACTTTGACGCGTTTACAAATGATTAAATAATAGATTTCGATCGCGTCTTCAGTATGTGAGATGTCTGTCTTGCGCAGAGCCAAAACGTGGGAAATCTCTGAATCTGAGGACAGCGACGCCGAAACGAAACCCGGTTTAAACCCCGAGGACGGCAGCCAAACAGCAGCAGTCAGCACAGACAGCCGGGAGCAGAGTTCAGACAGCTCTTTGGCAGCAAAGAGGGAGTCCGGTGCTTTGGCCCCTCCGCGACCAGGCGGATCCGGTACACCGAGTCCTGCAAGGAAACGTCGCAGTAAGGAGGAGATAGAAGCAGACAGGCGGAAAGCCAAGGAGAGGAAGGAGGCGAGAGAGAGACAGAGAGCCGCCAGAGCCCAGGAGAAGGAGGAGAGGAGACAGGAGCAGCAGAGGAGGAGAGAAGCGGCCCAAAACCTTAAGAGTCTCCGGCCGGAAAACTGCCTCAAGTCCCTCACTGTCTGCATACACCCAGGTACCACCCAGTTTCTAAAGTCAAACAAGATCCAGCAGAACTTAAGCAGCAGGACTGGTTGTGTTTACTACGGAAGCCGAGAGCGGCCATGGTACGTCTAAACTTTTTTCTGATGTTTTTTTTTCCGAGATAACGAGTTATTTATCTCGTTATCTTGTGATAACGAGATAAATAACTCGTCATCCCGAGATGACGAGTTAATTTACCGATGGTTTTCTCGAGATGATTCTCTTTTCTTGAATGCTCATGTCATGATCAGCACGCCCCCTCCCGGTGAAGGAGAGCCGCTCGTGACTGGGCTGCGCGGCCGACCGATGCCGGTGTTGTGCCAGAAAGTGATCGTCTGCCATAAAGTGATCCCGATGTTTCTGTGTGCTTTTATGTGTAATGTCTTTGCTTATATTGGTAAATAGAATGCAGTCAGCATGATTTATGAAGGGCTTATATATACAATGAAGAAATAACCTGTTTTTCAAGAATCTTTAGGAGTCTGTGTTATTGTACCTACATTATAATCAATCCAGAGCTTTTTGGCCACTTCAAATGTCTTTATAGAACTGTGATGTTATATTTGTTGTGATTTCTGTTTAAAGAGACATTTTTAATGTCAATGACAGTTTTCACCTTGATCTTAAAAAACGAATATATAAAAGTCACTTTGCCAAAAACTGAGTGCAGCTTCTACCTTGTGATGGAAATGCTGTTTCTCACTCAAAATGACCTGATATCATTCATATGTTTGACACGTGTTTCACAGATTATAGGTCAACAAGTCATTTAGAGCCGTTTAAATACAGGATGCTGTGGAGAAAGCAAAGTTCGTTTTCTCGAGATAACGAGATAAATAACTCATTAATTCGAGAAAACTATCAGAAAAAAAGTTTATACGAACCATGGCCGCTCTCAGCTTCCGTAGTTTACAGCCTATGAGGTAGCAGGTAAAATTGTCCTCTGCCTCGGGTATGACCTCTGCAAGTAGGGGAATAGGCTGGCAGGATGCGTGAGCACGCACAAATTGGTTTGTGTCCTTCTTCAGCGCTTCTGCAACAGGATGGCTCAGACATCTTGCTGGACACTCTGGCTTCCTTTGACTGGAAGTTCAGCATCGAGAGTCAGCAGCTCGTTCGCAGCGTCACCTGGACCCGAGATTTACCTCAGGTACACAGCTCACACCTCTGACATCCAAAGCAGGCTGCCTTAATTGCATATTTTCTTTATACCATAATGTAATTTTTTGATTTATTAATTTGTTGCATTTTTATGGATTCCAGTGAATGATTACTGTTTTGGCTTTAGCAGGGAGAAGGCGGCACTCTCTCAGTGGAGGAGGAGCAGGTGCTTCTGGTCCTGAGTCTGGCTGATTTCATGGACGTAGTGATCTCTGTGAAACGAGTAAGCAGTCCTTTGTGCTGTAATAAAAAATGTGATTCTATGAAGATGAGGATGCTACGATTCTGACCTGATGAAGGTGCTATGGCTTATCACTGCACTCTGCTGCTCTGCAGATTATTGACAGTGACGGGGTGGAGACAGGGGTGGGGTCTTTCTGGAGTCCACTTTTGGAGTGTCTCAACCGTGATGCCAAGAAGGTGGTCACTTTGTTAGTGACAGACTCTGAGCCAGATTACAGGTCTGCTTAACTCAGAATACTTAACTTCTTTATCCCATAGTGACTTCTTTACTTGCCCACTTTATTATTCTTAATACATTAGCCTTTATGGAAACATGACCTGATTTATAGTTTACCAACAGGTTAAATGCCTGTGGTGTGCATTTACTAGATGAGCCGCTGCAATCCAAATTGGGGATGGATCATCTGGACATCGAGGAGGTCAGTTTATTCTGAATCTGTCCCTTGCTTTCAGGGACTTGTCAGCCTTTCGCTTGATGGGAAACTGGTTACCCTCTCCTTTTTTGACTGCTTCAGCTTGACTCAACTTCAAAACCCTTTCATCTCCAGGTTCTTGTGTATCTGCAGCTCTACAAAAATATGTCCGTGGTCTTCCTGGATGGCTGGCGGGAGGTCACTGACCATGTTTGTGCTGTCACCAAAGCTTTGTCAAAACGCCCTTTTAAGTAAGTACCTACTGAAGTCACTGCCATCACCTTTCTACGGTTTGAAATGCAGTCTTCCCGCAATAAACTGCAATTCTGTGTTTTGATATAGACAGTATAGCAGCTGACTGTGTCCCCCCCTTACTGAAACATCCCCTTTGTGTTCTTGCAGACTCCTGACAGAGGGGGCAGAGCTGCCCTTTTGTGTGGACGGCTCATGGGCCGGTGGGTTTCGGGTAGAGAAGGATGGCTCAGGCCTGATTCAGGTCTGGGGCAAGTCAGATCCAGCAGCTGAACAGAGTTAGCCCTGCTGTGGCCTCTGCTGTGACTGCATCCTATCCATCTCCTCAGCTGCTGCTGCAGGTGAGGAGACGGTGTGTTCTTATAGATTGTGTGAGGAATAATTCTCACACACACACACACACACACACAAAAAAAGAAGCTTTTGTTAAATGCACTGTTCATTTTAGGCTTACAAGAGCTTGGGGTCGGAGGAGGAGAGAAAAGGGCTGCTTGCTGGCCTCTCTGTGAAAAACGGAGGCAAAGAGAGACGCATTGGACCGGAGATATCAGCCAGAGTCTACCGCTGCTTCGCAGCCCACAACCCCCAGCTGGTCCTGGACTAATCTGAGAATAAGATGAATGGGCGATGTCATCGAGGTCGAATCTGGTTTCTAATAACACTTTGTCACCACTTGGCTGCTAATATGTTAATGTGGATGTTTACAAGTTAAAAATATGCCTTGGATATCATATTTACTTTCCACTAAAGCACTTTATACTCATCTGAACTCTAACAGATTGAATGAATAGAAACTATTACCAGAACATAACCTGGAATATAGGGAATAATGTGATGACTATTTTTTTTTTTACTACAGTTTATGTATAAATAGATGTGTAAACTGTATAAATGTGCAAATGTATGACCTCTTGGATAAAAATAAGCTGAAGCAGAAGCTGTCTTGTTTTTGCTTTATTTTATATAATTACCTGAGTAAGAAAGTCCATAAACAAAAGTCGTAAAAACTGGAAATAGAAAAACACTGCGGAGTAGCAAATCATCTTGTATGCAAAATCACGGCCACCTTTGACATTTAAGCAAAATGATGATTACAAAACACATTTACAAAAAAAAAATCTGTTTCACAGTATCAAAAAGCACTTCTGCTCCTCCTGGAGTCTACACATTTTTTCGAAGTTTTCATTTGTTTGCCTCTTCGTTCTCAGAGTCTAATCTCTTTAAACCGTAGCAGGCCTCGTCTCACGCGCTACACACTGCTTTGCTCTTGTTCGTTTACAGCGTTATCTGGATGATAATTGTTAGACAGAAAGCAATAAGCAATTAGCCGCTCAAATATTGGCTAAAAGAGTTTTCTCCGTGATTAACAACAGGAGGAGTTGCTGGCAATGGTAGAAAAGCTGTGTGCCGAATTTTTCCAACATCTCAACCACTGGGTCATGTCCAACGGCATCGTTTGCACTGATAATCTTCTGGCTCGGAGCAGCAGCTGTCGTAGTCGCTGCTGGGAGGAGTTGGGGGGCAGCAGCAAGTGCTGGAATGAGTTTGAGGTGACGGGTAAGGGTCCGTATCAGGAATCGGACTGGTGCAGGGGCTGGGGGAGGCACTGGATACTGGGCTTGCACTCGGGTTGGGGCTTGAAGGCAGGCTTGCCTTTCCGAAATCCTCCAGTTCCTCGGAGGTTTCAGGGCTGCTGCTGAGGGTGAAGACCCAGCCCAGCTTTATTTGGAGGAGGATGCGCAGGCCTGGAGGTAGATCCAGGGCATTAAGCATATTGGGGCAGCAGGGCAACATTTGGCGCAACCTTACACAGCAAAGGTACTGCAGGGAGGTGGGTGTATAGCAGGCACGGATCACCTTCATACTGCTCTTGGCTGCTGTGGAGCACACCATGGGGTAGAACTTCTTGTTCTGCAACCTTGTTGCGGCAACACCTGTCGGCAGGAGGGGTAGAACCCATCAGGATTATTAGGACAAGTAGGCATGCATAACTAAAATGCAAGAAAACACACGCACCTATGCAGTGCCGGTTCTTGTAGAAGGTGAGGATACCATGCCACGTATCAAGGTGCACTCCAATGATCGAGCCTTGACCAAACCGAGATGAGAATTTCAATTTGTCCCCTTTGTGCTGGAGCAGACCTTTAAAGACACAGAATATTTTTAGAGTGTTTGCTGATTATCCAGGCCAAAAAAGTCCAACTACTTGAGCTCTCACCTGTGTAGGAGAGCCCCCAGCTGTCTTCATCATGGCCCAGCAGGCTGCCAAAGCTGTATTTGAACTTCTCCAGGTTCACCTCTGAAGTTCCAACTCCCACCATCTACACCAAAAACAAAACAAAAAAACACACACAGAACCAAAAACAGAAACGTGAACACTCATCGTTATCCCAGCTTGATAACAGCACTGAAAGGGGTAAAACACATTCTAATTCAGGCCATTTCTATTACAGCTCAAGTAAT
The DNA here is from genome assembly GCA_024447675.2 of Pterophyllum scalare. Classification (NCBI taxonomy): domain Eukaryota; kingdom Metazoa; phylum Chordata; class Actinopteri; order Cichliformes; family Cichlidae; genus Pterophyllum; species Pterophyllum scalare. The sequence continues at coordinate 13,957 of JAMQGT020003284.1, forward strand.
ATTTTAGGTACTCCTACGCACCATATCAGTCCCATAGACGGGAGAGGTCATCTTGATTTCCCAGTAGTGTTGGCCATCTGTGAGCTCCTTGTTGCCGCGGATTGCAGCTGTGCCGCAGCTGTAGTCTGAGTGAAAGCTCACCTTCCTGTTGTCACAGCTCAGAAAGGCTCCAGAGGACTTGAAGTGATCATCCCACACCCAGTCAAAACCTGGACACACACCGTGCACAAACGGTTACGTGAGATGTTTTGCTGAGAACGAGGAATACTGATTATGGTGATTCCTGGCTTTTCATCGACCGCCACCATAAGGCTGTAGATCTGAGGGAAGCGACTACAACAACCGTTGTTTGGTTTGGCACAAACTTTAGCCCTTCTCCACGATTAATCTGAACCTTTTTTTTTATTTCCCTCATCAGGTCAAAATATAAATGTTTGGTCTCTGATCAAAAACCGTTCAAAATAATGGCACAGCTGTATGTTTGTTCAGGATCATTTACAAATGTTAAGATCCTAATAGGTAAATGTTACATCTGCTTATTGTGAGTCTCCAGTATGCTTAACTTATATTATTTACATGCTATTTTCTTGCTGCATTACAACATTCCTCGGCTTTGCTCACCCTGATCCTCCTCCCCATAGAGGCAGTCACTGATGATGCTGAAAGCCGGGCTGAGCTCTTCCTCTGGGTCACAGTGGCAGAAAGGCTTCCCTTTCAATGGCATCATGCAGGGCAAGGCCACTACCTTGGAAACAATCTGGGAACTGGAGCGGTAATCCACCTCAGACTCCAAGTCACTGATCTGGTTAACGCAAACATTACAAACAGCATCTTGTAAGTCCACGGATGTGGCCATAGTCCAGGAATGTTGGCAGCAGGCTCCAGTGGAGGAGCTTCAGGATTGCAACAATTTGCTACCAAAGAGCAATATAGGTTGCAGAGACTGAAGAAGGGGGGGGGGGTTGCAGCATTGTGCTCTGCAATCTAAAGGGACAAATGGGAACTTGCATGCCTTGTTTTAAAGGATCAGCAAAATATGCTCACCACTAGAATGTTTGTGTGCATCACTGGTGAGGGAAGTCATGCATACAAGCAAGTAAAATTAGAAGCCTTCCAAAAGTACTGTGCGTCCTGTCCTGTCATTGCCTTTGGAGACCTGACCACATCTCACACACTGCCAATTCAGACAGGAGGCAGTTCAAGTGGAAAAACTAGCATTACTTACTGTAAACAGACATATTATCTTTCATATAGCAGGGATATCATTGTACAGTGTTCATTCTTAATTTCTATTGAAACCATCCACTTCTCCGCTTAGCCCAGTTTCATTTGTATCGCATTACACACAAACAAGCAAATCTCACCTGTGTGACTGTCTGATCCCCCAGCTCTTCTCTGTCTGATGACTGGATCACTGCCATGGCATCTGTCTCTTGCCATGTTTGACTCCAGGCCAAATGCCGAGCCCGGCCATTTCTGCTTCTTCTCAGCATTGCGGTTCTGTGGAAAGCCGACCCAGCAGCTGATGACCAGCTGGCGTGAGTACAGGAGGCCACGTACTTCTTATTTATGTCAAGTAGGGTCACAGCCCAACTCCCAGTCAGCATTGTTCTTTGGTTTGTTTGCTGAAGCAAGACAGATTTTCTAACCCTGCACCTGCATGTCTGATGACACACTTTCTAAACATACAAGTTACGGTCAAAGAACACAGGCTGCGTTAGACTGGAGAGGGTCGTCTAGGAATAAGCAGCATACTGACTTATCTGTGTACGAGTTTAACTGCAAAATAAGGACCACCTCCTATCCTATGTTTCAAAGTGTTTAACAAACCTGCTTTCTTTTCCTTATATTGCAGTCAGAGACAAGCTGCAAGATTTAGTTTAAGGAAACACTTCTCATCACCTTGACTGATCGCTGTGCGCTAGCTTGCCTGTTTCCCTCTGTCCCATATGCCACAGTTGGCAGCAGGATGTGTTGTAATGCACACGCTCAACTTTTTAAAGCTGACCTCCTGCTTTGCTTGTGACAGCATGGCTGTTAGTTAGCTTCACAAGCAGATAGACTCAGATGGGTCACAGGACCCCACTGACTGTAATATGTACCAAAAAATTACAGATTTTATCATGTGACAGAAACAACTGGCCCTAGTTCTGTTTACTGAAGCTTTGTAAAGGTCATTCCACAGTGACACAGAGCAATAAACACCAATAAAATGCATGTGTACTAGCTATAATTCAATGATAGTATCTCACTGTCAAGGACATCATGTTTATTCTTTCACTGGATATTTTTGGTAATGCCACAGCTTTTTTTTTTCTTACTTTTACTCACTAGAAACCAAATAGCTGCAGATTTAATAACCAAGACCACAACTGAGGGTTGCAAAATGTTGTTTTACTATAAAATACAGTTAACAGACTTATTCTGTCCTGTAATAACATATAGTTAATAACCCAAACCATACACAGAGCCTTCATTTCCTCATATGTCGCTCAAGATGTTAACATGTCCTGGTTAATGCCTGCAGGAAACACAGCAGCTGGTAACTGCTTTGCAAGCAGGTGCAGGAGATGAGTGCCAGTAATTTAGATTAGTTAGTCTGGAGCTAGTCTCATTTTAATTGAGCCTTACCCTACATACTCTACATGCATCATCATCCACAGCAAGGAGTCAGTTCCTTTGTCAGTCTATGTGAGGACAGATATGTTGCCAATGCAGTCACCACTGAACTGTGACAGCAATACAATTCACGTTTAACACAGAAACTTCTGAAAATATGCAGTTATAAACTCAGGGCTCTGCACAGACTTTCCATTCTCATGTACCAGAGTCTGATCCATATACTCAGCAAAGTGAGGCTCTCTACTTCATAATTCTTCCTATGATTCGTTATCAAATCTCTCAGCAAGTCTGCTTTGTTATTGCTTTTTCCTTAAAATATATCCCAGACTGTATCATTCCTAGCAGGAACTCTGCTCTTACCTTATAGTAGTCTTCCTGCTTACTGTCTTGCAGTGGCTCATTGGTGTTCCTCTATACCCAACTGTGTCACGGGTGTAGTTTGCATCTGTTCCACTTCTCAGCAAAATAGAGGTAAACGTTACTTCTCCACGCCCTCTTCCAGAGCTTATTGGATAAGACCTGAGAGGAGGAGGAGTTTATGCCAGTTTACTTGGTTACCTAGTTACGGTAGGACATATTGAATTATAATTATAATTATCTTTACGTTCTTAGTCTTTAAAATCTGGTTACAAGAGCAAGACGAATAAAAGGGGCTGTTTCTGCTTTTGTCCAAAAGCCTTGGATAAAAATATAATTAAACTATATTAGAGAGATGACTCAATTGCCTCCAGGTCAAAAGGTGGGCATCTGCTGGCTATAAGACCTTGTTTGAAAGAAGACAAATTTTTCTACGATTTGTTATCGTCATAATCGCGCACTCTTGGTTTAGTCTCGTTTGCTGTGCTCTTGAATGTACGCCGCACTGCACTTCAGTAGCCTATTGGTTGTGTTTGAGGAAAGGCGGGACTTAGGTGTAAGACCTATTGTGTGATTCGATGGGTGGTGCGTGACGACATTGGAAGTCTTTGCCTCCTGTGCTGTGTGCAAGTTTGAGACCGAGATCCAAAATATGGAGGAAATTAATGGTATGTCGAAGTTACCAGTGAACAAAATTTGAATAGAATTTATTCGTAGGTACTTGCCGTTTTTCGGTTTTATATTAGCGTATCGTCATCCCGGAAGACGATAGCTGACTGTTAATTTAGCTAACTAATTAGCAGAAGCTAACCGGACGTTTTAGATTATGTCTGACTGTCATTTGCTAAAGTTGGGACACCGCGTCGCTCAGTGCTCAATAAAAGAGTTTCATCACCTTAGAGAAGTTAATGTTTATTATAAACAGATATAATTGGATAGTCACTATCTGTGACATTTCTCCCTAGTTATGCCGTTCTCAATCCAGCTGTCACAATTTACTTATATTTCAATTACTAAAGTCTTCATGTGTTTGTCTTTTCTTTTTAAATTAGATGGAAATTTGGCCCAGGTCCGGCACGTTGTGTTGGTGCTGTCGGGGAAGGGAGGAGTGGGAAAGAGCACCATCACCACAGAGCTGGCCCTGGCTCTCAGGCATGCTGGGAAGAAGGTGAGCTCAGTCCAGATACCCTCTCGACTGTTAAAATCAAGCATATATTTAGGGTTGGATCAGGTGACCTTGAGCCCTCCCTTAGTTACACTGCAATAGGCCTAGGCTGCAGGAGGGGTTCCCATGATGAGTGTTTCATCTTCACTCACCTCTTTTCGTTCAAAATGATGTAACCATATATCAGTGTTTATATTTTGTTTCATGCAGCTAGCATGCAACTCACTTATGAACTCCTGTGCTAATCAGGTTGGCATCCTTGACATTGACCTTTGTGGGCCCAGCATTCCTCGCATGCTTAGTGTGGGCCGGCCCGACGTGCACCAGTGTGACTCAGGTTGGGTGCCAGTCTACACCGATACCCAGAAGAGCCTGGCCCTTATGTCCATTGGTTTCCTGTTGGAGGACCCGGATGAAGCTGTGGTGTGGAGGGGTCCCAAGAAAACAGGTATCTGCTAGACTGATTCAGTGGCTCTAATCTGTCAAGGGTTGAATTTTACAAGACCTGTAAATGTGCAATGTGGTATCTGGGCATCAAGAACTTAACAGCAGAACCTCTAATGACCTCTAAAATGGCTGTTTCTTCTACCCGTTATCCTCTCCATGTCTGCATGTCCATTCCTTACAGCTTTAATTGGCCAGTTTGTGTCAGATGTGGCCTGGGGAGAGCTGGACATGCTGCTGGTGGACACACCGCCCGGGACGTCTGACGAGCATTTGGCTGTGCTGGAAAACCTTAAAAAACACCGAATGGATGGAGCTATTTTGGTCACCACCCCCCAGGTACATATCTGACTTTTAGACCCAACTTGATACATACTAGGGCAACAAAAAGCAGAGGAATAAGGGAAGGCATTACATTTTCAGCCATATGTGTTGCACAGTAAGGTGAAAGAGGACACTAGGCATCACTGTGCACACTGGTGTGTGGTATTTTATGCAAAGACCAAAACACACAGACATATATATTTCTATTATCAGGGTCATTAATACAGACAAAACTGTTATGATGGACCACAGCAGTTTAATGTACACTAATAAAAAATCCTTTATGATGAATGACATTCAGAATCAGCTGGTTATGTATTGATTACAGGCGGTATCTACAGGGGATGTGAGAAGAGAAATCACCTTCTGCAAGAAGACAGGTGTTCGGATTCTGGGCATCGTAGAAAACATGAGTGGCTTTGTCTGTCCACACTGCTCTGTGAGTGACTTTGTTGTATTTTCTACTAAAAATGTACAAATTACCAGACACTCATTTTAATATGTAATAATTTACTCGCCAAACTATATATGATTTAGTTTAACCAGATTTTATCTGTTTTAATCATTGCTCTGATTTTTTTTTTTAGGAGTGCAGTAACATATTCTCAAAGGGTGGTGGCGAAGAGTTGGCCAAACTGACCGAGTCTGTGTTTCTAGGTGAGAGCCACAGCTTGTAATGCTAACGTGCAGCCACAAGGTGTCTCAGCACACTGCGAAAGAGCCTCACTCTTCACACACCATTCATGACTCTGGAGACTTTTTCATCACTGCTGTGCTGCTCAGTCAATCCAGATGCTTTGTTGAAAGGAATGATGCATAATGGTCAATAAGTGTGACTCAAATGAATAGCTCTAACAATTTCTCCTGAGTGGGTATCCGCTTTGTGTGGAAATCAATGTTTTGAGTAATGATACAGCGCACTCTGTGGCAATGAGACTGTGCCAACCATATTTCATCAATGACAGATTTGATTTTCACTATAGACCGAGTGCTTGCAGGTAGGAGGAAGCTGATGTGTCATCTTCTCTGTCCACTCATTTCAGGTTCTGTGCCCTTGGATCCTCTTCTCAGCGCCAGTATAGAAGAGGGCAGAGACTTCGCGCAGTCATTCCCTGACAGTGCCACCTTCAGTGCCATTAGCAGCATTTCTCAAACTTTGCTTAACAGCCTACAAAGTGTTTGAGACATTAGTTTTGCTCAAAACTATCTCCATTTGTTCTGTGTATAACACATGAGTGTAATACAGAATTATTTTGTAGTCACGGAAGCTGTGCTGACTTCTTGTCCTGCATAGCTAAAGCCTTGTGTAAATATTTACTGATCATGCTGTCAGTCATTATCTGACTGGTGCAGACTTTGTGCACAGCTGTCTGATGAAGCTGCACATGTGGTTTGAAGATTGAGTGCTGAATGAAACTGAGAATCAGATAACCTTTTTTTGTATGAAATTGTCAAAATGGTAAGCCATGCTGCCTGTAAAAACTTCAAATGTCAGTAAAATCCAGTGTTGGAAACAAGTCAACTCTAAGTTGGAATCTTCTTTAATTCAGTTGTGAAAACATTCATGTCGACACAGGATAAATTCATTACCAATGGTAATACAGGCTTGTTGATTGGTGCTTCAGTAAAATGCGTCAGCAGCAGTTCAATTTTCAGAAAACAGACTCCAGCTCAAATTGGTCAAGTCCTTACAGGAAACTAGGTCAAACTTGCATACTAATCTCACTGGATTCTTGCGTCCTGCAAACATGCTCTCCCTATTTTCCATTTAAAATCTAATTTGTGTGCCAATATATGCACATAATTATTGATCTGGATCACAACTTCTGAATCTAGTCTGCTGTTCAGGTTCAAAATTCCAACAGCAACAAAACACTGAAACCCATGCAGGATTTTTACGGCTGGAATGTGGAAGAGATGAGGTACAGCCACAGATGGGGGGGTCGGTAAGATGGAGGAGATGAAGTGTGGAAATTACACTTGTGAGACCCAACACAGGGCACACACACACCTTTAATGCAAACAGCAGTACTACAGGAAAAAACACTGAAGTTTGAGAATGTTCGCATAATGATTAGAATACAGCTACACAAAACTCCCACTCCACCAGCAACATACTAAAGGCAATCTTAATTATTAAACCGAGAGTTACATCCAGAGGAATTCCAACCACTTATCACAATTAACCCACAGTGCATTAAATCTAGATATTTATAGGTCTATATATATTTATATGTATATATCCTGGGGAATTAAGATACTTTTGTTGCAATAAACAATTCAAAGAACAATTTCTTATAAATAAAATCAGTGGGGAAAAAAAAAATCTTTAGTCCATACACATTTCTCTTTACAAATAGATCCTCAAGATTAATGCGGGGAATTGTGTCAACTCCCAGGCTGATATGGGAGGAGCGGGAAAAAAAGAAAAAGCTGTGCGGCCCTTTGGTCAGCTCTCTAAGACCAGAGGCCAAGCTGCCCAGGCTGGCCTCAAAGCCTGAGATAAGTGGAGGGAGGAAAGGAATCTGCATCATACGGTTGTTTTTAAACACACGCACACACACCCACACGAGACAGACAAATCACTACAGTGCGCATTTACAAGTTGACTATCAAATTGGGACGACTGTACACATTGTTGATAAGACCATATTTATGAAGCCATTTTAATTGATTTTTCCCCCCTCCCTGCTGCCATCACTTTCATCTTGCGTGCTAGAAATACCCCACCCTGCCCCCTTTAATTTTACACTTTTTCCTCCTCCAGCAGCAACATTAAGGACTGATCTTATAGTTGAGATGTTTGGTATTTTAATGCGTGGAGAGGATGAGAGCAACAATGAGCCCATAGAGACCCAAGACCTCAGCAAAAATCAAGATGAGGATCATGCCCACGAAAAGCCTCGGCTGTTGAGCTGTGCCCCTCACACCCGCGTCTCCGACAATGCCAATCGCAAAGCCTGCTGCCAGCCCACTCAGGCCGACGCTCAGCCCAGCACCAAGCTGGAGGAAACTCCTGCACACAGAGAGAGAGAGAGAGACACACTGATCAGCACAAAGATGCTGCTTTAACCTTTGATGTCAACATGAGTCAGTCAGTTCAACAGTATGACACATTCACATTTTTCAATTAACATACAAGACTTACAGCAAGGAATTAGATAGTCCAGACAAACATTTAGAGCAGGAAGAAATTTGATTTGTTAAAGAGTAAAAGCCATTTTGAAATCCTTTTTTTTCTTTTTAAACTTAATAGTTGTGTGACAGCCTTTGACAGAGGATGTGGTGTTGAGCTCAAGATTATTTCACCTTTCCATGGTGCAGTAACCAAAGTGATGGGAATGTTACTCAGTGAAATGCCAAAAACCACCACTTTTACACATTTTAAAATGAGCAAATTCTGAATAACTCATTAACTTTGCTGGTAAGGCTCACTGACGCAGGTGGCCATACTGAACATTGACCATAAAGTCATAAATTATTCTGAATGAAGGCATTATGATGCACTTGAGTGCCTTCTTCACACTTCAGACAAATCATGGATCTTTAGAACAGATGAATACATTTTACATTTAACAAATACATATTCTATTGTAACATAATGACGACACCACTCTTCCAACAGATCAATCTTAGTGGTTGGAAGGATATCACCAACCTATTAAAGTTAAATTAAAATTAAGCATGCGCCTTTCTAATATACAATAATATGAGATCATTATCGTTAAAAGCATTAATAATGTGTGCATACACACACACACTTTATAAATGCTTTTAAATACCCCTTTTCTTCGACTTTGCTATTATGGCCATTTTTCACCTGCTTAGAAGCGACTCCTTAATGCCAAAAAACATAAACGATGTCTTTAAAAATGTGTGAAACTGTTAGCGATGCACCAATTGTTCAACCAGCTGATAAGCCACAGACATATCTGACTCACCACAACCTGTCCTGAAGTAAAAGATGTACCAGGCTGCATTACAACACTAACACAGACTATGGGCAGAATTCTGCCTGTGTAGCATTGTTGTCATTGCTCTATGAATCCATGTATGAACTAAATTGGGGAAAACTGTTTAGTTCAATTAAGGAAAAATAACTACAGCATTTATTAGCTCCAACTGGCATAATTTGCTAAACTCAAGTGGCACTGCTTTAATTACAAGAAGCATTTGAATCCAGAAGAGTGACGTCAGCACCAACTACTGTTTGATGTGTAGTTACAGACTGACTAACATGCAAGTCAACTTGGGCCCCACTCACTGGCCTAGAGCCCTATCAGCAATGATGAATGGTTGCTGGCAGTCACTAGGTAAAAGAGGTAGCATAGAGGTCTACAGTGGTGGACCAAAAACCTTGACTGATTTGGTTGCTAGCAGATTATCATGGTTGCCTGTAGTTCAGACGCAGACTTGTGTGCAAACATTCACCAACTACTTTCTAATCACAAGTAGTGAAGCTAACAAGTGTGACACAAACCAGAATCAGTTACTTTTTCAAGTTTCACTACTGCTTAGACAGTAGTTGGAAAATGTCTGCAAACAAGTCCCCATCATCCATACAAATTATGGGCAAATTTAGCCATCTGCTAGTGACCAAAGCAATCATGAGAAGATTTTTGGTGCGAACCCTGTTTGCAACTGATTTCAGCTAGTGTCTGCCAGCAACCACTCATCAGTTGGCTGGGCAATACATTCTTTTCTAAGTGACCAGAGGTTGCCACGGGGTCACTGACTGGTGTCTACACCTGTGTGACTGGGGCCTTGGATAAGAAAGGATGCAGTGCACTTGATTTTCAAGAGTGATCCTGGAAGGACTGTGTATGCTTTCATTTATATTTCTCAGAAAGAAAAATGAATTGGCCCATAAGCAGAACTGGCAGGTCAGCCTTTACAAAAAAGGCAAATTGAGCATCTGTAAGGAAAAACATGGTCAGTTAAACTCACTTGTAAAGGGACTGGTTCTCTTTGGTGTTGTTGGCAATCAGCACTGCTACGACCAGGCCGTAAATGGCTATGATACCCGCCATGACCACGGGGATGATTGACTTCATGATGAGCTCCGGCCTCATCACAGACATGGCAGCAATACCTGTACCGCTCTTGGCTGTGCCATAGGCTGCACCCAAGGCTGCAAGGAATGACAGAAGACCACTAATTAAATAAATAAATGACAGCAAACTACAGTACACAGGTTACAATGGGTTGGCAGACATGACAGAAACCAGAAGGCACAGCTGAATAATGAAGCAGAAGTGAAATAAGAGATGTAGCAACGACAAAGCTGTTACAGTTTCTGTTCCCTTTGAAAATCCACTTGGGAAATTCTCCTTACTTTCAAAATTTATTTCTTTTTTCCCCATCCTATAAGTACAGATTGTAAAAATACATATTTTGTTGCATACAGTTTGTCTCATTCAGCCATTGTAATTTCAGAAATAGCTCGGTGAGACAGCTGCTGAGTTGTACATCACACTCTGAAGAACTAATTGTGGGCTTTAGCACACACAAAAAACTGCAGTTAAAAAAAAAAAAAAATTATACCAGAGACAGTACCAGTGGGACAAGCATTTCAAAACCCTGCAACATCTGCTGTGTACTATCCCTAGCCTCTAAGTCTTGTAAAGTAATGGGAGCGGTGGAGAACAAAAAGCTTCATCAGCTTGTTTGCCTCTGCCGAACTATGACCCTTAGAACAGTGTCACACACAATCAGGCCTGGCAGCAGGAGCAGAGTAAATGGAAAGAAAGAAAAAAAAAAAATCAATAATTGCCCAGATCTAAAATTAGAAACGCGTAGTATAAAACAGAACAGAAACCACCCATTAATAACAAGTTGTAATTCTGCTCGACAAAGGACGCGAAAGTGACTCTTTCACAACATCAAACAAGGTCCGAGTGCAGCGTCATGAACTGGAGATAAGCTGGTTTGACAAGGTTTCCTCTGTTCAAGGTGTGCGCAAACTGGTGCATTAATGCAAACCTGTTCATTGGCTTCACACAGCAAAAGCATATAAAGTGAAAACTCTGAGATGGAACCGACAATAAAGTGTAGTGTGTGTGTATATTATATACACAGTCACACACACTACACTGTATGACCTATTGTTTTGGCAATATTTCCACTAAACATATATATTTTTGAGATTTTTCCTGTTTTCACAATTTAATCAATGTTACTAAATACAGCCTCTCTGCTCAACTCTAGCTGTTACCACGTCTTATGAATGGATGTCAAAATGGCTACACAATAGCTGGTAAATCCCATGTAATTTAGAAGAAATACACAAATCTGCAGCCTCTCATTTATGGTGCTATAACATTAGGCTGACCTTGCCATAGTATTGTGTGAAAACAAACACCCTGACAATGTCATTTTCTTGGCTCTTCATAGCCAACATGCTGCTGCTGCTGATTAAATCTGAGAGATCTCTTGTTAGATCATCTTTGGAGGCAGCCTTGTGACACAGCCCAGGGTGTCCTGGAGCCTGGAGATAACTCTGGTTAGGTCAAATAAACCCAACTGTGGATATTCTGGTAAACAAATCCAGAGAGAGACAGAAAAAGATTCAGACCAATCATCAAATGCGCACATGGCAGTCAGCCACGCTCCCCACTACTTATATTGATTTAACATCAGACTGATGATACCACTGGAAGTTAAATCACCCCTGTCCATTTGAGATTGGTCTAAATACTGACTGGACACTGAAAAAAGTGAAAGAAATATGGTCTTACTTTTCATTTAGACTGAGGATGCGCTAAACTTTTAGCTGGTTGTTTAAATTTCTTGAATCAGTCATGATACCTACTGCAGCATTTCAATATAAAAACTGACTAAGATATTAGTGTACATTCAAAATGTTTTCCCCCCAAGGCAAACCTTGTGGTTTACCTATACAAAGTGACTGCAAGGCAACATGCTGAGACACTTCAGCCTTTTTTTTTTCTTTTTTTTTTTAAAAAGCATTCAGCCATCCATTAGTAGTGGGGTTTAATACAGTAATGTAATCCCTTGAATATTCTTCTTGGTATGCTTAGCTTCACTCAAGTGTGACAGGTGAGGGCTGATAAACACACTTATTCTGTCCTGATGATTAAAAGTTTGATGTGTGGCAGAATGGTTTCTGCACTAGTGTGGAGGCAAAACCTCTGGGTTTTAATCCTAATCCCCTCAGCTTAGGTACAGAGCTTTGCCTCCCTTCCTTTTTTCCCCCTTTCCCTGCAGAATATTTGATGTATGGGACGCCCTTGTGACGTCTTGTGATGTCAGAGCAGGAGGTGCCTGCAGCTAGGGATGATCTTGCATGCAAAATGCCCGTGCAGCAGACAGTCAATAGGTCTACCATGGATGCGGATAAATGGGGAAGCACTGGCTTTAAAGAAAAAATTCAAGATGTGGAAACAGCACAGTTTCTTCACTGTTGAAAACCATTATCCAATCTTAGAAAACAGGCATTTCTAGCTGCAATGTGTAAAGAAACAAGGCTGGTTGTGAAAACGGACTCTCGCTGACCGATATATTGCAACAGAAAGCTTGAAGGGATGTCTGAAAGCCTCTATATGTGCCATGACCAAGTCATCTCTCTCCACCAAAGAGAAAGACAACACAAATGTTAAAATCAAGCAACCACAAAAATCACTATTTAAGAGTGACTAAGCATAAAAAATAAATAAAGGCAAATTTCAAGCTTTTGTTCCAGGGATATGGGTGCCAATTAATGCAAAGGAAATGGATTCAGTTTAGTCACTGCAAATAAAAAGAAGCAGAGTCAATCACAAAAAGTAGTCCTCACAACATCACCAGACTACTTAAACAATGCAACATTGCCTGCAACATGCAGCGTGTGCCAGAAAATATTCAAGTAATGTTATTAAATACAAAGATGTCCAGTTATTTTAAAGTTGTCAAAACATTTTTAAATATTCTACTGTGGGAATCTAGTCAACTACCCCCCCCGCAAGAAAAATAAAAAAAACCAAGAAAACACACCAAGAATAAACTTAATTCACAAACACAATTTTGCTTCTTATATAAACTGCAGTGATTGCTCTCACAGGCTACAATTTCATGTCAATAACATTGTAAGACTGTTCAAAGCTGAAGCCTGGATCCTCAAGTGTCCATGTTCATCACGCCACTCAACTCATCTTTGTGTAAGCTACTCTACTGGGCAATTTCCCAGCTGTCACTGCCTCACCACCACAAACTAGTACCAGTTAGGCTACCACAGCCTTAAAAGTAAAAATTTTGCTCTAACATGGGACATATTCATAATAAAAAATGATGAATTGTAGTGCATTATTCCCTTAACAGTAACAGATTTCATAGAAACTTCCATAGCACTTGAAATCTCAAGCTGAAATTGATTTATGGGGATTATCAAGTTTGAAAGTGCTCATTCTGCATGGATCTTCAACTGTCTTGTGATCCTTTGCAAGAAGAGTTGGGGGGGGGTCTCATCCACCACTTGATTTTTTTTATAATGTATAGTGACTGTCAATTACTAGCGTGGTGGTTTTACATCTTCACTGCTCCAATTAACTTGGTAAATATTTTCTGTTGTGTGGAACAATATTTTTGTAATTTGATGCCTACACTGGATAAAAGGGAGAGAAATATTAAACTAGGAAAGAGTCTAAAAGACAAATATGACCAATAAAAAAAAAAAAAGGGAAAAAAAAGCCAGTATCAAAGTTCACTTTTTATATCACCTCCCATTTTCCATCTTAAACCCCTGAAACAATTAGTGTTAAAGCGGATTCAAACCTGTGCTTATATTTAAAGCAATGCCCTGCCGACTTGTCAACTTCAAAATTTTAACTTAACATATAAGTAGATCAGTACCCAGACGGTATTTCCAAGTCAGAAGTCTCATCATGTGATGATCATGTGATCTTGTGTCACTCCTTAGAGCAATAAGGAAGTTAACCAGCTGATCCTGATTTCCAGTGCTCACAATTTTTAAGAGGTTTTTCAACTATATAATTTTGACAACACACCGCGGGCTCAAACTGTTTACTTAGCACGACAAAAACAAAAACAGCTTTATGAGTTTAAATTTCAACAAGTGCCTGCTTTCCTATAAACCTATTATTTAACACCCATACAGCCTTTATGCAGCAAGGCCAGGAAAGATGGCAATCAACCCAAAAATCCACCTAAAAAACGCAACCCAACAAAAGGCTGTGTGTGGGATGAATGATAGTACACCATTATGCTTTACTTAAACAGGGTAATCCCATGATCATATCTGTTAGCATCACTTCCTATCTCGACCTTTCGCTTTAGTGAGACACAGGCTAATTCCAAAGCTAACTTTTGTAGTCGTCATCAGCTAGCTAACTAGCTTTGAGTGCTCTTCGCTGTCTGACGTTGAAGCGGAAAAGCTAGTTGTGATAGTTGTATTAACTAAGACAAACTAAACATTGGCTGTTAAGAATAAACCAAAGTTACTGGCTGCCCTAGCTAAATCTGAATAACCAACAGTTCAAGATTGGCTCTGCGACGATAGCCAGGCTAGCGGACGGCTCTAACAGTCAGCCTTGAAAGAAGCACTATGTTCAGATCACCGCGCAGGAAGACATGCACACAGAGATTAAGCAGCAAAAGCAAACAGCACGGCACCACTGGTGAAATAACAACTTATACATATATATGTGAGAAATAATCGTTTGATAATTACCGCTGAACACCATAGCCGCAGAGGCACCCATCACTGCGAAGAACGGAGAGTACTCGGGGCCTTCGGTAGCCATTCTTTCTCACGCAATACCGCTAAAAAATAAACTAAATGTACAAAATTAATATTATCTGGTGAGTCAAAAGGCGCACTTCACGAAACTTGTCGAAGGCCACGGGCTTGAAATGCTGAACCGACTATATCAGGAAGGAGTCTTACGGGGAGCTAACCTAACAGTGTAAACGGAACAGTCACGACTCCTGCGATAAATACCCGGCGCAGCAGTTACAAAATGGCGAAGCGGAAAATATCACCTGACCGGCCGTACGGACAAAGCCTATCACTGACTGGGTGTATGTGTTGGGGGAGGGGGGTGCAGGAAAAAAGAAAGAAGTTGATTAATGATTCACTGGTCGACACAAAGTGTTTACGAAAGTAAAGATATTGATTTAAAGTGATAGATGAATGATTTAGTCTGTCAAAGAGAGTGCTTTAAGTGTTTGCTCTGTTTTTTCTTTTTCTGAAGGTCACCCCTATTATGCATCACTTTGGTGTGTTCCGCTGCAGGCTTTCCCGTTGATATCTACGTTTAATTCCCCCCCCTCTGAAGAATGAGGACGAAATGATGGGTGTAATGGAGTGGGTGTTTATCCCTCTTCACATAAATGTTTCTAGTTGCTACACTTTGCACCAGGGCTCAGACCATTCAGCAGAAGGTCGTTTACAGTCAGCTGTGATATGCAGTGGTGTGCCACATAACAGTGAGAGAATTTGAGATAGTGACTGAGTTTTTTTGGGGGTGCTGGGGGAGGGGTCATGAGAGCTGGGACCCCGTGGTGGAGATGAAGAATGCCTGCATGTGTGACTCAGAGAGAGAGCTTGTGCAGTCCCCATACCTCCTCCTCCGCCTCTTCTCCCATCCATCCCTCTATCCTGCTCCCTCTGCATTGCCTAGTCAAGTCAGCACTACATGCAGGACCCCTCCCCCAGTGTCACTGTAAAAGCCCCATGACTCGTGATGCAATTTCTCCACAAGCACCACGGGCCTCCTTCCTTTCAATCATTTTACTCGACCAGCATCTTACCCCGGCCGCCAAGGCTGGTTTATAAAACAAGAGCAGAAGAGATGGGGATGGTGTGTATGTGTGTGGTGATGCTGATAACAAAATGGAGATTATTTTCATTTTTGTTTTCTCTTTCTTTGGTAATTGATTGACTGCTTAATGATTCAGGAGAGCGAGAGGTGTGTAGCATTTCTGCCGAGTGTTCATACTCTGCCTATTTGATAGCATGTACTATGATAGCTGCATCCTGATTGTTTTGGGTAAATGGTAATGGATGTTTTGTAAGGAGAGCATGCCCTATAATTTGATGGCTGGTCTCTAAAATGACTTTTAAGGAAGGGAAAGAGGGAACCATGAGAAGTTCTCACAAGGGCATGATGTAATAGATGCTCTCCAAGCAGCACCATGAAACATTTACCACTAATTGTCAGTGCGTACTGTGATTTTAGATGCACACATCCTACATCTTTCAGTGATTCTGCCGAATCCCACATTATATCCCACAGATAACATATCAAGATGCACTTAATAAAGAGAGTTCTTCTCTGTGTGTTAATTGCCCAATACATGAAGGATGACACTGAGCTCCCAAGTTCCCCTGTGTGTGACCAAAACATAGCCTATGTCTTTCATTCTGACTGGGAAAAGGAACTCAGCCATTTTCATTACCTTTGCTTTTCTGTGACATCAAGAAGATTTATGTAAGAAACAAAAATCATAATATTGAACATTCTGACAGAATCTAAGAAGAGCCCCTCCTATTTTTCCAGTACCAGCTCTGCAACATTCAATGAATCACATCAATATTCGTCGGGACCTCCTCAGCCTGTGTCTTAATCCCCTTCTCACATGCATTTCTTAGCTGAGCGGCAGCGGTGGCAGTCAAGGAAAGACCCATCTCAGTGTATGGTTTAACACTTAAGCATCTTATTCCTCGAGGCTGAGAAGCATGATTTTCAAGGAGGTGCGCCAGACCAGCACCCAAAGCAGCAGCTAAATATAGACGTGCACGTGCGATTAGCAGTGTGAATGCTGAATGGAGAGCGCAGCAGCCTTGGTGAGACAGTCAATTCTGCTTACTGTAAAGAAGAAATTACTCCACTGCTTTGCCATTTAAGATGCTGCATCTCTGCAGATACATTACACCGAGGCGCGTGCAGACACTGCAAATCGGTTCACGCTTTTATATGGCTGCACTGACATCGACTGCTTGCACACCCGCATGTTAAATGAAATGTCTGAAATATATCTGAGTGCATCAGTTTCTATAGCCGTCAGTCGCTGGATATGTATGACCCAAATACAGTGGGTTCATTTTCTTCGGTTAGGTTTGATTGAAATGTGACAGGGACTTCCATGAATTGAATTATGGAGTGCAGCTCACTACCAAGATATATATATATTTTTAACTGTATCTGACTCATATCTGCTTAATACTTTCCAGTCATGCAGTGCCAGTGTCAGCTTCCACAAAAAGAGAGACGCACAAGACCGCCAAACAAAAATAGATGCGGTGCATGAAGACGTGTCTGAGCAATCTGTCATTCTTTGTACTTTAGAGCTGGGCCTTTCCTACAGATTGATATGCGATTTGCAACAATGTAATTTCAACTGGTCTAAATGTGTTAGTATCACAGCAATATCAGATTTTTTTTTTTTTTTAAAGATTAGTGTAGTTTGAGGTGCACAGAAGGCATAAAATCACTGTGATATGGCTTTCAATACACTGTTACACTTGTAAAACTTTACAGTCAATTAAGAAAACACTAACTGAAAGTGACCACTGGGAGTATTGAGCAAACAGGACAGCAGATGGTCAGCTGACCTTAAAGTGCATGTGGCACACTTCTGTGACAGTCTGAAGAAAACGTAACACCCCCCCTCTTTGCAGGAACAAACGTGATCGATTTGAAAGTAAAGAACTCTGGACAATGTCAGGAGACTGAGGGAGCGAGCTGCATCTTCTCATTTATTTTCCACGCTGCAGCAGATGGTCCACTTAAGAATTGTTCTCAGTACTGGAAATTGAACTGCACTGGTACAGCAGGCAAAAGGCAGCACACATGACACCCACTTGCTGTGAACACACCTCGATTATTCTCTGGAAAAGTTCTGGTCTGCAGTGCATGGGTGGGGAAAAAAAGCTTCAGTAACAAAGACAAAATCAGAATGATGACAAAATGACTAATGAAAGTATAATGCTGTATTTTCACATTTACAGTTATTCAATTGACACTTTACTGAAGCACATATTCAAATACACACACACACACACACACACACCTCTACAACAGTTCAGGAACAGGACATTGTTCAGGACTTCTCTCGGTACCATCTTTATACTGCAGAGGACGGAAGGAACATCAAAATGACAAGATTTTTCTTAATTACTTGAAAAGCAAGAATTATATTCACATACTGCACAAAAGGGAAACAATCACCACAGATTCAAAGAGAAAACTGGTGCAAAATGGCAACACATAAATTCACGAGATATTCACAAACATTTACACCATTAATTCATTAATCAGACTTCCCACTTTCTACAATAATTCAGGAAGTGTGAGAAGATATGACAGAAGTTCTAACATCTAGGTTCTTTTTCTTTCGCAAAAAAATACATACCACAAAATGAAGACTGGACTTTACACATGCGGCTGTAAACCTCATACCCTGATAGTTTTTTTTTTGTTTTTTTTAAGGA
This sequence comes from Pterophyllum scalare, assembly GCA_024447675.2. NCBI lineage: Eukaryota > Metazoa > Chordata > Actinopteri > Cichliformes > Cichlidae > Pterophyllum > Pterophyllum scalare. The sequence continues at coordinate 32,319 of JAMQGT020003284.1, forward strand.
CTGCAAAGTCAGCTTAATAAGTTTGGCAGATTGAGATGAACTCCAGAACATACAAGACTTAATTTTACATTCAGAAATCAAAGGTTTTTGCTCAGCAGGAGGGTGAACACAGTTGATCCTGAATACATCCATTACCACTTCAATAGAATTAGTATACAAATCTATAAATACAAAAATAAACATTAAAAAAAAAAACCAAACATTTTGTTCATTTCTGTTGAAATTTGAAGAAACAGCATTAATAAATAAACAAAATATCCTAAATCACAACTGAATTTGCAGGACGGATATAGTTTTGTTTGCATGTCTGTTTTCCACCTAAAACACTTGGTGTGACAGAAAGACTTGACCTTTCCATTTATGTTTAAGTGTTCATGGATGAATATCTAAATATGTGTATAGCATTATGAGGCCATGGCATCCTGGAAGCCCCACACTTCAAGCAATGAAATCTGGAAGCTCTCTGCACACAGGGGTGGGTTATCAAAGGTGGTGCACCTTCCAGTGCGCCCATGGTTCAGCTCAGAGTCGATATACAGAGCGTTGCCTTCACCTCCTCCTGATTGGGCAGAAGCAGAAGAGTTAACAATCAGCACTCCTATTTTTTGCAGATAATTTTTTTTACTTAAAATTAGTATCCAAACTGTCATAGTCCTGTGAAACATAGAAGTGTTCCCATTTTTTTTTTTTTAAATAACTATAACTTCCCTATCAAATACACTCTGCACATGTACTAACGGGGACACTTTGTCAGGTACTTCTGCTCAACTGCTCATTAATAAAAATATCTAAGCCAACATGGCAGCAACTCAATGCATTTAGGGATGTATGCATGGTCAAGACGACTTGCTGAAATTCAAAGTGAGAATAAGAATGAGGAAGAAAGGCCTTTTAAGTGACTGAATGTGGCATGGTTGCACACAAACACAGAGAATTGCCCTAAAGAAGCTATCCAGTGAGTGGCAGTTCTCTGGAGAACATGTCTTGTTGATGTCAGAGATCATAAGAGAACGGCCAGACTGGGATGAGGTGGAACAGGAGATTCATATCATGGATGTTCAAGCTGACAAATTTGCAGCAACTCTGTGATGCCATCATGTCAATATGGACACAAATCTCCAGCAACTTGTTGAATCTATGGCATGAAAACTTAAGGCAGTTCTGAAGGCAAGAGGGGATCCAACCCTCAAGAAGACAACCAGATTTAAACCAGATTGGACATATACTTTTAGCTGAAGCGTTATTAATTTCTCTAAACAGTAAAGATCATAAAACATAGGTGTTACATACATAGGTGTTTGGCTCATACACCAATTTAGTTCATTCTTCTGTTTAAGTATTTTAATAATGTTATTTATAATGTTTGAGTTTGCCAGAAGTCTTTAATGCATGTGCAATAAAACCTAGCCAGCAACTGCTACCCTGTGTAAAAATGAAAGCATAATAGAAACGGCTCAGGCTCAACCAAGCAACATTTAACTGTAATATCGTTGGCATTACTGATCCTTTGATCACTGTTATTACAGAGTTAGTACAAACCACACAAATAAGCAGGTACACACAGTATCTTTAAAGAAAAAAAACATCCTCTGGACAAAATCTAGCTCCACTTGGATCCTGAGCTGCCCTATCCTGCAGATGATCACTGCCCAGGGAAGTCTGAACCCTAAAAATTTCTTGGATCTGCACAAATGCCGCGAGTCATTTTGCTTAAAATGGTGAATTTAACAGATCAGGTGCCAATTCTTGACCAGTTTTCCCAGATTATGGCAGAATACAAGTTACTATTCAAAAACAGACTATAAAAAGAAAAATACACATAATAAAAGTCCACTCACCCACTATGATGGAGTCAACATTTCCAGACATGAACATAGAAGTATTCTTGGAATTCAGGTTGAAGTGGCGGGCAGACAGAAAGGGTGAGAGCTCTCCAGGAGGTTTTTCTGGCTGCTCTAAGCTATTGTCCATGTTCTGGCCCTCAGATGCTGCAGTTTCTTCCTGATCCTGGGTCTTGATGGAGGAAGCCAACTCAGGGTGGCTGATTACTACCCACTCGTAACGCTCCATTTCTGGCTTCAGCTAACAGAAACAAAGGAGTGCTCACAATTACAATGTATTAATCCACAATTATGCACCAGAAAACCACACATTAAACTAAGTAACGATACAAATGTAGTCAAAAAAACCCAAAAACTGCAGTTTTCTTAATGATCACACAAGGTGACAAAATTATTTTAAATCCCAAACAACGTCCTGATTTTTTTTTACTTTAGGCAAAGTAAGTCTCCTGTTGAAAAAGAAGCATGTATGAATACATCTTGACTTGCTGTGCAGTTATAAACTGGGATTCTCATTTTCCAATCATCAACAGTACTAACAGCTCTGTCTGCCACTGATGCGGTAAGACAACTCCGTCTTATCTCTTTAACACAAATTCAACTGTTGCTTTTGGCAGGTCAAGTACAACTTGTTTGTTTCTTAAGCTCCATTATGAAAAAAGAAAAGGAACGCCACACAGACACACAAGCTGGGGCACTCAGAGTTCAGAGCTTTTACTTGTTAGGGCCATGGCTGCTTTAAAAATACCGACTCCTCAAACTTTGACCACATGATCAGGAGGCATGGGCTCCTCAAGCAGCTGCCTGGTACAAATTAAAAACGGTGAATGTCCACAAAAAACACTATGTAACAATTCCCAAACTATTTTCTGATAACAGTTGCCAGAGGAGACACAAACCCAGCCTCAGGGGTTCACAATCTTGTGTACCCCGAATGTCCGTCCCAAGCCTGGATAAATGGGAGGGTTGTGTCAGGAAGAAAACTCACAATGATTTAGTAGACTTTGGTGTGCCAGTCCATCTCTACTGTGCAGTAACACCTGCACAAATATGGATCATCAGAAGAAAACCTTTCCTATGACCTCACCACAAAAAAAAAAAACAACAAAAATCTCAACTATCAGAAGATTGCAAATGAACATCTGAACAAGCCACATGCATTTTGAAAACAAATCCAGTGGACTGATGAAGTTAAAACAAAACTTTCCAGCCACTTTGAATAAAGAAATGTTTGGAGAAGCCAGAGGCACTGGGAACATTTCACAGGAAGACAGGATTTAATTAAAAACAAACAAATTACTGAAGGAATCGTCACCAGTCTCCAAAAAAGAAAAGAAAGCAGCAGAAGATGAGCAATAAGACAAAAGCTTCTACAAATGGAAAATGATCCCCAACTACTACTGCTACTTCCTTTAGGGGTCGACACAAGAGATCATCTGCCTCCATCTCCATCCCTAGCATAGTCCTCTGTATGTCCTTCACTTGATCCTTTAACCTCCTCTGTGGTCCTCCTCTTTCTCCTACCTGGCAACTCTATGTTCAACATCCTTGGTCCAGTATATCTTCTATCCCTCCTCTGCACATGTCCAAACCATCTCAGCCTTGCCTCTCCAACTTCACCTCCAAATTGCTCAACCTGAGCTGTCCCTCCGATGTACTCATTTCTAACCTTGTCCATTCTGGCCACACCCAAATGATCTCAGCATCTTCAGTTCTGCCACCTCCAGCTCCACCTCCCGTCTTTTTGTCAGTGCCACACTTACCAAACCATACATCATTGCAGGTCTCACTGCAATCTTGTTAACCTTCCCTTTCACTCTTGCCATCTTTCTGTCACAAATCTTCAACCCATCTGTCACTCCTACTGCACAACTCACCCACTGTTTCACTGTCCTCATAGGTCCTGAACTAGCCTCACATGACACACCTTTCTGCCACTCCTGACTTCCTCATGCAGTTCCTCTCTTGGTACCATATCTTCTGCTTTCTCTAGATTTACAGAGACAAAAATCAGGCTGTCATCTCGTTCTGACCTTCTCTATACTTCTCCAACACTCAAAGCAAACATCACGTGTGCAATGCTGTCTCAGCATGAAGCCATACTGCTGCTCACTGATCATCACCTCTCTTCTTAAGTTGGCTTCAACAAATCTTATCCATATCTTCATGGTATAGCTCATCAACTTAATCCCCCTGTAGTTGCACAGCTCTGCACATCATCCTTGTTCTTGAAAATCAGTAAAATTTAAAAACCTGGGCAGACCTCAAAGCAGAAGGGCATACAAGGCCCAAAAATCAAACAGAACTAGAAACCTTATAAAAGGAAGAATGGAGGATAACCTCCATAGCCTTTACAAAATAAAGCACTAACAAGCTGTGAGACTTATCTAAGGGGGTGTGACTGACCATGCAGGGTGTCCAAACTTTTGTTTGAGATCTTTTTCTTTTTGTCATTTTGAATTTGAAATTGTAAAATCGATGGAAATAGATTTTTTTTTAAATCACTTAAAATACTAAAGAGTTTTAAGTTTATGATTTCTGTAAACAGTCTTTTTTGGGGGGAAGCTATTCAGCTATTCTAATGTTTGCATGGTATATTTTTAATATGCTAATAATTTCCTCCTGGTCCTGTTCAGACCTTTACTGCACATCTGATTGTATGTCTTGAGTGTGTGTGTCAGGTGTGGTATCAGATATGGGCCTGGTAAGGTACTACTGGATTCAGATTACAGGAGTTTCCGATGTGTGTGTGGTTAAGCATTGGTGTTTGAGATGACCGTTTTCTGGTGTCTAGGCTCAGACAGCACGCAGCTGAGCTCTAACACAGTTAGCCAAGTAAATAATTCATACAGAAGGCAACAGAGACCCAGTCTTCATTTCTATTTCTAGGTAATGCTGTGCTAAAGTCACCAGAATAGCATGACTGGCGGCTGTTTTTGCACTGGACAGTATGGCAGTGACAAGGGACTTGCGTCCTAATAGGCAGGCTTTTCCAAATGAAACATCAACTGAAGCCAGTGATACTGAAAAACTGCAACATCTGAAAAAAGGATAGATGGCACCCTCTGGTGGTCATAAAGTAGCACTGAAAAAAGGAAAATCTTGCCAATGATCCCTAAAAAGGACTAAAATTATGTCTTTAAGAAAACAAATATGGTTTTCTAGCTAAACTACCAGATCACTGAAAATAAACTTACCCTGAAAACAAAACATTCCCCTGTGCCAAAGAAGCTCGACTTGTTGCCTCCTCTTTTCCTCTCCTCCCAGTCTGTGGACAGAAAGGCTCCACATACCTGCGGGTGAAAAAAAATAATAAAGCAAACTGCATAAGTGAGATTAATCTGTGGATTTACTCAGCTTTACTAGATGTGTCAAAAGTCCACCAAGTGGAAGTGCTTGACTTTTGACTGTGCTGCCTGTAAGATGCCAACATTCATGGCCGGGATCACTTTCGAGCAGCATAATCCAATCATATGACACCTGTGTAATCACGAACTTTGACACCAATTCAGAGCCCAGGACAAAAATATAACCTGAGTCTATTTTGAAAAATAGAAAACTAATCTGAGCCTCCTTAACTTCTTAAAGATAAAGCAGTGACCGAGTTAATGCTATGTGTTGGTCAGTGCAAAAGTATTTGTAAAAAAAAAAAGAAAAAAACCACCACGTGCAATAAGTGCCAAGAAGGATTTTGCTTGTCAAACATGGCAGTTTCACATTTGACTGACACACAAAATCAACTGATATGATGTCAAAGACAGAAACTAGTGACATCAATAATGTACATTATATATTAAGGGTTGGTCAGGGGGCAAGACTTAGACAGGGTAAGATTATAAAAAGATGTGGCAGATTTCTTTAAAAGCTTTGTGTGCCTGAGTGTTTTTTTTTTATGCAGCTAACTCAACCATCACAGTACAGACCTGAATGACTGAATGAAGAAAAAATTGGCTATTTACCACTTCTGAATATAGTACAAGGTCATGCACACAATGAATCATAGCTTGTTGATCTTAATAAAACATCTAATGGTACATTCCTTTGTTTCCTTCAGACAAAATACAAAACATTTCACATCAGTGGGAAAAATAAAAAGGCGATGTAAAGATGACATCTGTGTGTGTTGCTTACGTCGGCATCTGTGGTCCGGATGAGGAGCAGAGTGGGTTCGTGACCCTCGCAATGTGAGTAGAATCTGGAAGAAAGTGAAAACATTTCATTTACTGCAATATTCTTACTAAACTCCTAATACTGAAATTAAGGATAACACATTATCTAATAGATCATAATGCAACAACAGTCATGCACTTTTGTATTTTACTTTAAATAAATTGAGGCACTGGTAACAAAGAACCCTAAGCTTCTTACTAATATATATCTCCAACAAAAACAAACTATTGCTTTAATCCATAAAATAAATTTACTTCTGACAATTTGTCTTTTACGTTTACATTAACACAAAGTTTTGGTCACCAATTTCATTCAAAAGACAAAAAGAAAATGAAATGTAAACTACGAGCCTTAGCTAAGAGTTAATTAAATTATGAAGTGTACCTGTTCAGGCTGCAACCGTGGGTGGAGGTTGTAAAGAGAAGCTGTGGTTGGCACAGGGCAAAGCGCTCAGGGATCCACGACCAGATGTCGTGCATCTCCTTGGCACTGACTATCTCAGAGGAAAACGTGTCGGGGTTAAGTGCCAGCTGCACGTTCCGCCTGCAGATGCCACAGCAAGATGGACACATGAACGGGTGGAGAGGTTCAAAAAGAGCATCCCACACAACAAAGAGATGTGCAAAAATAAAAAAATAAAAATAACAGAGCCGTCAGAAATAAGTGTAGAATGAAAAAGCACCCACCTAGAGCTGTAAAAGAACCAATGTGGTAAACACAGGAGTGGTGTGCAGATGAGACAGAATATGGTGCATGGAAAAATCGTGGCACACACCAAGCAGGAAAGACACAAGAACAGACAGTGAACAAAGGCTGCAAAGCAACTCAAACCATTCCCCAGAGCATGCCAGAATATAAAGCTTAAAAGAAAAAAGAATTGCTACCAGTAAAACACAAACTGCTAGAGCAGCTGAGAGACTGTAGATTTCATAAAATATCTAATCTACACTAGTACTAAATTACATTTCAAAGGCCTACATTTGTCCTCTGGATGCCATACCATGAAGAAGTCCACAAACTGTGTCTTAAGTTTAGTCACGTTCAAGGATTTCAGTTCTAATAGGGGGCAGTAGAATTTTCCATAGACAAACTGAAGGTAATGGTAAATTATGAAAAGTATCCTTAGGCTTGTCATATTGCTAAATTAAGAAAGTGGCCCAATGAGTTATAAGAGCTTAATTCTTAATATGAGAAGAAGAAGAAGCAGTTTGTATAATTTTTATATCAAACTGAACCAATCTGTGGTAGTAATAATATATAACGCAGAGCAGTAATTTCAAATGAGATAATGCTACATTTTCAAACATAAACAGTGTGTAGCCAAGTACACCCACAGGAAGAAGCCTAGATGTTTAAAAAGAAAAGAGAAATATTGATGACTTTACCGCTTCTGCTTCACAGTGATTCCTTTTTGCTGCAGGGACTTTTCATTTGTGAGCTGCAGCAGGGTGATCTCCTTACGGCTTAACAGGCGGATGGAGAAGGCCTTCTCTAGCAGCTTGTCAGGCGTGACAGTGGAGGCAATACCCTTAACAAATGCTTGAATATCTGCCTTGATTTTGTTTGAATCTTGCTGCTGCTGGTTCCCCTGCCCCCCCTGCACTCCTATTTTATGCTTGCGATAGAACTTGAGTAAGGCTACAGCCACACGATAGAGAACCTTGTAGCCCTCTACTAGGTAGACATCTAGGACTCTAACCACATGGCTAAAAGGCAGGTCACCAAGGACCCAGCGCTGCCAGTCTGAATAGACATCCATCACATCCTGGGCTGTGGCTACAATCAGTTTGTGAGCAGCTGTGCAGTATTTGTTGGCCAGGTCACCGAAGGTCATGCAGCTGGACTCGTAAGCCAGGAAAGTCTGGTCTATAAGTCGCTTCCCTGGCTCATTGCATGCCAGTATGCGGCTGACATGCTCAAAACACTGAGCTTCGTCTACACTGAAGTGCAGGAGCAATGAAGTAACTGCTGGAAGCGATGGGCAATGAGAGATATCTGGAAACTGTCCAGCAAGGCAGCTGATAATCTGATGGGCTGAGGCCACTGCCTCCGGCTTCAGACAATAACGTGGTATGGGATTTCCATCTGCAAACTCTGGGAGCGGGATGTTGGAGGAGGGCTTCTTTGTGGCTGCATTTCCCATAATGTCACGATATACTGCTGCATCTGGGGTCACTGTACGACAGGGAATGGCTTTGATGAGCTGCTGATAGACTTGTGCCCGTAGTTTGTGGTTCTTGGCCCAATAACCTTGTCTAGCCATCTGCTTGAACTCTTTCAGGTCTTTACAGTCCACCTTAGTGGGCCCGCTGCTCTTGGCCAAATCCCCCATCTGGTTCCAGTCCACAAAGCTGCCATAGTCTTCTTCAGCCATTGCGCTGGAAACTTGCTGGATTGCTTGTGTAGGAAAAGGGGGATATCTGCTAAGGTCTTACTAACCTTCTGTCCTCCACACAGCAGATATTCTTATCCGCTCATTATGGTAACTAGAAAGAAAAAAAAAAGAAAGAAAAAAAACAGGTGAAAAGAGATACATTTATACATGATAAATGCATTATTGGTCAGTAGCATCATGGTACAACCAAACTTCCACATCTCAGTTTGCGTTTAAAGATTTGTTCCAAAATGTCTACTTTCCCAGTCCTTGGCAAACTTCTTTAATTAGTTCTCATCTAGACCAAGAAAATCAATTAGTTGAGGATAACTATACAACTGGTACAGGAAGAAATATGCATATGTGAAAGAAGATATACAGAAAATAAGCCTCATTGTTATGGTACTATACATAACACAATGAAATTGGGAGTGCTACATAAAAAGTAATAAATAATGCATACAAAGTGTGTTGCCATAGGCATTTGCACCAGAATAAATTCCTAAATTACTGTACAAGTGAAATATGTAGCTATTGCAAAGTAGGCAAGTGCACAAACATTAAGAATGGAGAAGCTCTGTTTCGATTAGAAATGATTTAAGGAATGCAATGCCAAATGACCACAGTAAATCTGTACTGAATAAACAATATTAGCAATTTCACCAATCAGACATGTTCTGATAAAGAGAAAGAGGAAAAAAGCATGTCCGCCATACATTTCATGCATCTGTGGAGAGATGAGTAAACCCATAGCCTGGATGGAATACAGTGAGTTAACAAAATAAAATCAATAAACATAATCTTGAAATCACTTGTGATGCACAATTAAATCTTTGGCTAATTTAATTGGCTACTAGAATGAAATACAAATATTCTAGAAGCTGTGCATTTAAATGACAACCATTTCACATCCCACATAATAGAGGAAAATGCATGTCTACAAATCATTTGCAGCATCAAAGTTCAGTATACAGAAAACTGCTGAAGTACAATCCTGAGATCATTTTGCACTGCCCCCCCCCACAAGTCTCATGGAGATGAAAGTCTAAAGATCACTTGCAATACACTAAAAGTGACAGTCATAAAAATCAGTTTACATGACTGTCAATGGAGGTGGATATCAGTGCATTATTGCATGTGAAGCTGGGAGCACTCGTGGCACAACTGCCTGAGTTAGACAGTTACGTTTAGTTGTTGTTTACCTAAATGTGGCAATTTTACATGCAACACTGGCTGTAATGAGCCAAAGACAGACTTGAATTCAAATACACAAAATATATGTGGCAGTATGTGGCACAGTTGTGCACTGCTTTATAGTGTGGTCACACCCTGTATGAACTTCATCAGAAATATGTTCCTGTGTCAAACAAATCCTTGTTTTGATGAATTAAAACAGAACGTTGTATCCACAATAAATACAGGAATGTTTTTGAGGGGAAAAAGGGTTTGGAATTTCATAATGCACTTGTTGGATCAACCAGCTTTGGCTTTAAATTCAGGACCATCTGGAAGCAAAGAGTCATTTAAAAAAAAAAGAAAAAAAAAAGGATAAAACTTTACTAGAGGAGTGCAATCACAATGACCCAAGAACCTCAAAGAACAAGAACTGAAAAAGTGAAGTTGACAATGCAGGATTGCCAAACTTTTGCTTCAGGCCTGTTTCCCCCTTTTGTTTTATTTGTGACCTGTAAAGTCTGAAAGTAATCCTGTTTTAAAGAAATACATGTTTAGGTAACTATACCTTTTACCTCATGTTTTTTACTTGTTTAGCAGTAACCAAAATTCAGAGACTAAAATGCAATGAAAATGCTGCTCAGTGAGGTGCAAGGCTGATCCAGCCTAGCTGCCATTTAGTTCAATTAGTCATCCTCAAACCTCAGTGCTGATCATTTGAAATGGTTGGATTTATGCTGACTGACGTGTATTTCAGTTGAAAACCAACGCCAAAAATTTTAACCTTTTCTCAAGAGATCAGAAGCTTCCTGCATGTAATTGCTGTAATAGTCGAAGGGTTTATCACAGTTTTATACTATTAAGTGTCAATGAATCCCGGATTTAACCACTATACTATAACCACAGTACTCACACCCAATAGATGACTGACAATAAGGTGGCAGCCTTACTATACTGCACATGTATCTTGTTTTCACCTCTTCTGTCTCCCTCACTGGTCACAGTACACTGCTCAGTGTTTGACCATTCACAGTCCACTGCTTACTGTAAATATCTGGCATATTTAGTCATTCATTCCCCTCAACCTTGTGCTATATTAGCATTTCCAATATAATATCTGGTACATACTCTTCTCTGTGCAATAACTGTCATTTGTGCAATATTTGGTATATTTTGTGTATTAGTTACATTTATTTCTTTGCTCTTTGTATCTTTCTCTCTCTCTCTCACACACACACTCACACAGGTTTTATAGTATTTTTTTCATATCTTTTCGTTTGCTAGCCTTAACGCAGAGCGTACTGTACTGTTAGCTAACTGTACTTACAGACCAATTAATGCTTTTATTTTTATCCTGGAGGCTCAGTAAAAGCACAAAAATTGCCAGTTTGCTCGCAGGTACTGTTGTGTTATCACACACTGAAGTGACCGCTCCAAATAAGCTATATTTTCAATCCTATAAACGATTAACGTCAGCTAAGAAGCTGATGTAAAAGCCGCTAGCACGAAGCCAGCGTACACGGGTCACAGGGTATTTAACATCACCGCCGGAGTAAATCTGATATACCCTTTTCCATTCACACTTGCCAAGTTAGCATTGCTAGCCATAGCTAGCCACAAGCTGCATCTCTCCGTGGAATTCAGCAGCAACCGGAACCTTAACTAGACGCACAACCCCCCCCCCAACATAACCTGCATACAAGCATGCAGGTACTGTCGGACGCTGAAACAACTCGGTAAGCTGTTAGCTAAGGGTGCTGCGTTAGCCAGCATGGACGTTACCAACCACAAATTAATTTGGTCCAAAGGCTGTCTTGGAGTTTGTTTATAACAGAGCCTTCCGCTTAAATTTTTATAAAAGCGTTTCATGTCCACAGAACCAGCAACGTGCCAAAGAATTACCTTTACTGCACAACAGCGAAGACAGGTAAGCAATATATAAATAACTGACAGCACAAAATTAAATGGATATTCCTACCTGAGTCTGAGATGTCTTGAGACGGGAGGCAGCGTTCGTATTAAGTACCCTCGAGCATGCGCACTTCCTCCAATCCCGGCCGCAGCGTTTGGGAGCGTGCAGCTACTGAAGCTGCAGACAGGGGCTCAGATGGAGTGCTTTAATATAAACTGTTCACAGTCACTTATCTGTAGACTCTGATTCACTAGGTTGGGATGGATTTTGTGTCAGTGTCAGAGTTTTAAAAACATAAATCTGGAAAATAAACTATATAATGTTACTCTCAGACATGTCAAGTTTGGGGTGTACGTGATGGACATGCCAATATCGGGTACTTATGCAAAAATACTGATCTACAGCTAGAGGTTGCGAGGTAGATCCCATTATCTGCTTTGCCTTGTTTACTTGCAGACTTTCTGTGTGAAATATGCAATGCACTGGAACAGGACAGGAAGTACCCTCGCAAGAACAACAAGCCCTGCCTTTGTCCCAGACTCAAAGCAACCGTCAACATACAACCGCCCAACACATGACAGTTATTACTGATGATTAAATTGTGGAGCCATTACTGCCTTTCAGAACGACTCTGGGTAAAATGTTGTCTCTGGCTCTGACTCGCTTCCTCTAAAGCACTGCTGATGTTTTTCATGTCCTTATACTTAAGTGGCAAAGAAAAAGGGCAAAAAGCAGTGACGTCCAAAGACGTCTTACGTTCAGCTGTTACTGTGCAGGTTTTGTTGTATGTGATTGAAAGCAGAAGTCATCGCAGGACACATTACATTAAACAGTTCATGGAAATGACAATAACTGAGACTGAGCTACTTGGCATGGAAGTGCACTCAATAGGAGCACTATACCTTGAGTCCTGTCAATCTAACACCATTAAATGAGAGCATAGATAGGAGTAACAGGAACATAACCTTAATGTACTTTATTTTGATTCTAGAACTTGTGTACTGTTAAGATACTCAAGTAGGATCAGAATTTTTACTTAAATACTATAAATAATTATTTTGCCACTTTTAAAACAGTTATCCAACACAAAATGATGTTTAAGCTCTTATGCAGCACCGCCTTTTATGCAATAAATCCATATTAGAACACAGAGATGCACATGAGCTTGAAAATCATGAAAAACACCAGTTTTCTACACTGGATTTAGTTCTAATTAAAATTCTGTTTTTATGCCCCACTATCCCTGCAACCATCACACTCACACCCCTCTGGTTCTTGGTCACCACTATGCCACCTCATTTTTAAAAAAAAAAAATCCTCAGAGGGCCCCTATTTCTAATACATGTGTCCAGAAAAGAATCATCTGTCCTCCCGGATGTCACTGTCACAACACTTTACCCTGCCATCCAGAGCCACTTTAATGAAGGTGTGGCATCCAGCCCCAGACCTCCTCCAGCTGTAGGTATGGCCATTGAATCAGGAGGGAATTAGTTATCACTGACTGCTTCTAGGCCTTCAGTTTGCGATGCTATGCAAAATGCAAAGACTCCTTCAGCAGGGACATTCAGTACCTTTTAGAGCCCCACCGAGCCACTTTAACATCAAAGGTTCAGATGGCAGATATCAAATGGTATATCTCTATACTATGACCATACTGATACAGGCCAGTCAGCAGTTTCAGGAGGTTATGGCCCCCCAGAGTGAGGCACGCTGCAGCATGGGACCTCTCATTTGTCTTGCAGGCCTTGGGCAAGTTAGCTTTTGAGTCCAAGTTAGGAATGTCCCTGAGAGAGAAGTCAATGAATACTGCTTTTCTTTCAGCAGTTAGGATAGCCAAGTATGTAAGTGATCTCCATGCACTCTGTCAGACGCGGATGTTGTGATGGAAGCCAGATGGCTCAAGAGGACTGGTGAGCGCTGCTCCACAAACTATGAACCACAAACTGACTCAACTGCAAGACGCCTTTAAAGTAACCCAGGCTGAGGATTTCCAGTTAAAAGAGGATGCACAAAGTCTGCCAGCCAATTATGTGCATCAGCCTGGATGAGAACAAGGTAACAATAGACAAACTCAGCAAAGTTGCAGCATCCTACAAAGAGGAACTCAATAAGCCCAAATCATCACCCCTCCACCACCATACTTGACACTTGATATGAATCTGCTGGAATCTTGAATGTGTTCCATGTGTGAATAATCTTTTCTCATTGCAGAATGATAGATTTCAAATTGAAAATGGCCTTATAACCCTTCCCAAACTGATGAACAACAAAATTTGCATCTCTTAAAATCATTGCTGATGTCTTTCCTCCTTGGCATTGTGTTAACGCACAGGAATGCTCAAGACCAGCAAACTGCCAAAACCTCTGCTTTTATAGAGGTGCTCACACAATTAATCAGTCATCACTTAATCAGATGCATTTGATTATCAGCACATGGCTGCTACTTATGCAGCATTTTTGTTGCCATGTTCACAGTTTTCAAAAGCAGAATCTTTAAAGAGCTCATAAAAACACTCTGAATCATGTTAACTCACACATCATACACTTTAGAGTGTGTCGTGCCAAGTTACTGTAACTTTCAAGCCCCAAGGTAGCACCAGAGTGCTTTCAGAAGACATTTTTGGTTTTCACTGTCTCACATTCTGTAGATTTGGAATATACAAGAATATCTTGGAAGTAACTTGTAATCAGAGATTTGGTGAAACATACTTTTATACACTGCAAAAATCTGCGACCCTCATGAAACTTAACTCTGTTTTTCTCACACATTTCCAGCCAAGCATTTACAATCAAAGTGACACCACTAGAGAAACAAAAAAAATGAATGAAATTCCATCTACCCCTTACATAGTATCATGTCAGAATTGCAACTTTTTTCCTGTATTGTAAGTATTTTTTTTTGTTCTGTCATCATCATCATTTTCACTGTCATTAAGTTCCTTCCGTCTTGTGTCTGTATTATTTCATTTAGCACCAAAGGTTTGCACCCACTGGGCGATCTAAATGAGTTCCCAGCTTGTGCGTCAATTCACTACTAACACTTAATGTGAGCCTGAAAGAAAGTGACACCCAGTAGCGTGGGCTCCATTGTATCTCTGAAAGGCTGCAGCAGCATTCTGGGTATTGTCTTCTTTAAAGGGGAGTCTGGTTCCCTTGACTACCACAGGATGCCTACCCATAGGCCCTGGGAGAGAGAAAAGGCCGGGCCAGAGACGGAGGGAAAAGAGAGCGGAAAGAAGTAAAAAAGGAGGCAAGATACTCCCCAGCCCTCGCTTTATTTCCTTTTTTAAGTTTGTGTGTTTTCAAAACAGGCCTGAAGGCTAACATAGGGCTGGGATGAAGACCTATGGAGGTGAGGATGTGTGTGTGTGCGTGGTTGTCTGTGTGCTTGTTTTGCGAGTCAAACTATTGAGACATCTCTGTATATGTCTCACATTAACACACAACAACAGGCCGGTGACAGTAGATTTGTTGTGTTCAGTATTTCTATCTGTCTAATGAACATAACAGAAATGCAGAAAGGCCACCGGCCACACAAGCTAGTGGTCTTTCATGATCGGTCATGCTGGCAATAGCATTACTTTGACATCTGTTCATGCCTGTAAAATTTGTTGATGGACTTTAGGTGGAAAGTGTGGCCATTGATTTGCAGTTTGAAACGAAAGTACAATGGATTTTCTGTCACTTAAACCCAAATGAGATAATAGGAAATGCAACTGTACCAATTTTGCAGTGTAGTGCATGTTTAATTTATTGGTATTTCTAATGTTATTACCTCAACAGTGACATCCTACACTCTGTAAAAAGAGGGCCATGCGTGTTGCACTGCGGCCTCGTAGGTAAGCCTCAGTCTCATTATAGCTGGTAAACAGAAAGTAGAAAAATAAAATAGATAGAAAGTACTAACTTGTTCCTTTTCTTACTTTAGCTGCCTGAAATTGTCATTCTCATGTTCACAGCTAACTGCTTAGCTGGCTTTAGTGCATAACTGGAGCTCCCCAGCATGTGACATCACCAGCAATAGGCCAATCATTACACAGTAACTTGTTTTAACATGCTTTTCCCTGTGAGGCTTTTGAGCTGTGTAGCTCAAAGTTGCGATGCGTGCTCTGACAATTTGATGAAATGCAATTGAGTGGAAAATGATTTGATCTGGATTTGAATCTGGAGCTTTATAGGCACTAGGAGATCCCTGCAAGCGTTTGTGTGTGCACTTGAGCCCGGCTATGCTGTCTGTTTTTGGGTTATGGTGAACAGTTTTACTGGCCTGATGAAAGTGAGAGAGAGTGATGGCTCTCTTAGCCCCAATTAAATCTTCAAATACTTGTTTTGAGCCACCAGGGTCCTCTGACTTGAAGTCATGGAACAATTTAGCTCTCCGCATTCTCCAAATGAATTTAGTGAAAGGCAAAGTCATTTTTTTTTTTTTTAATTGCATCAAAGTTACTACGTAGTAAAATGAAATCTATAAAGTTGAAAGGAGATTTAACTGGTTGGGCACGGTAGAAATTAATTTTTAAAAAGTAACCTTTTAATGTCCTGTTTATCTATCTATCTATCTATCTATCTATCTATCTATCTATCTATCTATCTATCTATCTATCTATCTATCTATCTATCTATCTATCTATCTATCTATCTATCTATCTATCTATCTATCTATCTATCTATCTATCTATCTATCTATCTATCTATCTATCTATCTATCTATAGTTCTGTGCCAAAGTCTCAAACCATCCCTCATTTCTTAACAGTTTACTTCTAAGCAGCCAGACTTTCATGTCGTTTTTAAGTGGCCTTGAGCAGTAGTTCTCCAGGCTTTCTGAAGGTTTGTTCTTTCAATGGCTGCTTTTTCACTTTTTTGTTTGTTTTTTGTTGTTTTTGTAGTATTTTGCACTAATAAGGTGATTCCCAAAGAGCTACTTGGAATATCTCACCATTTTTTGGTTCAAATTGTTGTAAATGTGTATGGAGGACGTCAGAAGACAGGCACAACAGTGAGTGTCTACAGACATCTGTAAAACATGGTGGAGGCTCTGTCATGGTTTGGGGCTGCATTTCAAACAGTGGTGATCTTGTCAAAATTGATGGAATTATGAATACAGAAAAGTACCATCAGATTTTGATCCACCATGTCACACAATCTGGAAAGCATTTGATTTGCAGCAGCTTAATTTTTTTTAGCATCACAATGATCCCAAACACACTGCCAATGCAGTTAAAACATACCTGGATAGAAAAAAACACGCAATGGAACACTATATCAGTCATGGACTGGCCTCCCCAGAGCCCGGACCTCAACATTTCTGAAGCAGGGTGGGATCATGTTGACAGAAAATGGAACAAAGTGCAGCCAACATCCAAAGAAGAGCTTTATTTACATGTTTGCATGATTTGCTGCACTTATTTCCTATTTTTCAAGCAAAATATAAAAAAAGTGAGGGGTGGCTCAAGACTTTTGCATTGCACTGTATTAGATTATGCTCCCTGTGAGTTTAAACACTTAAACAAAGTGATAGTTGTTTGTTTTTTTAAATAGTTAGCTTAAAGTTAGCTTGAACTATCTGCTTTAGGTAGATTAATCATAAACAAATAAAAACGATTGCTAACAAAAATAAGAGGCAAGCAAGCCTAAACTAAAAGTAACAGTCATAAAAATTTTGTTTAATTATTTATCTAAAATAAGTAACTAATGCATGAGCAGAGTAATGTAAAATTGTGTTAACATATATTTAAAAGCTAAAACTAAGAGAGTCAGAGCAAACCCAATCCCAGGTAGCAGGAAGCCTACAGTGCATGCTCACTTTAACATGAAACATAAGTTAAACAGTAACAGTAAGCACATGTGCTTTTATGGGATACCTGAGTCTATTTGGTTGGTCTGTGGAGGTACACCGAACCAAAAAGGTTTGTTAACCACTGACTGTTGTACCCAGTATGCTGCAGAGTATTTCTCTGTGTGTTCTGCCCTCTAGTGGTTGCCTGGTACTGTGTCTGTGCCTGTCTGTGGTCACCCTGCTGCTACAGAGCCTCTGGGTCCCACTGGAGATGACCAGGGATGATCCTGCAGGGAGCTCACCTGAGGACCTGGGTAACGTACACACAGGAGCAGGCAGTTTCGTTTGGAAGTGGATTTTGTCTGCTATTAAAACTTTTCTAAACGCAAAAATGGTAATACATTAGCATGCACCCACATTACCATAGTTTTGGGCAACACTGATTATGAAAGAAGTTCTTTGTGTGGAGGGATTAAGATCTGAACTGACTAACTTGCCAGTGTTAGATGAAGATTTATACACAGTTCGCGGTGGGTCCTCCCAGGAGTCTGACAGTTGTGGGTTTGTGGCCAAACCCAAAATCATGTCTGGCTAAACTGTTTCTCTAAAGGAAGGCATTTAAGGTGGTGTGGACAAGGTTGTTTGGGAAGGTTTTTTAAATTCAATTCGCTTGAATTATATGAAATGTGGTAATCCCATACATAGGAATCCATTTATATATAACACATTTCTACAGGGGATAAAAATAGCCATCTTGTGAGGATTAGTAACCAAATACGCACGCTCGACGTAAGACGGAGCCAACGCTTTTGTGAAAGACTTGGATAGTATGCCTACCAATGAATCGGTTTCAAAATGTAACCACAAAAGATGATATTTGTCTAAACATTCCGATGCTTTTCGTCTCAAATTCTAGGAAAATTGTTTTTAGCAGACAGCATAACCCATTGCTGCATTTCAGCCACTGACACACACAGCCACAATTGCTTTGTGCTCTGTGGGGACCCACCACGAGCTGTGTACAAAGAGCCACCCAGCAGTAGTTGTGCTGGAAAAAATACCACCTGGGAATAGCTGTTGGTAAGAACACACAAATTAATCCAACTCCAATTTATCACCAAAATGTCCAGTTTTCAGGTCATCTCTGTGAAAAATGAGCAGTTTTACAAAGTTATTTTTTAGGATATTAAACTTTAATATAAAAAAATATTTGCCCATTTCCTGATTTCCTTTCTTTTTTTGCATATTTGTCACACTTCATCAAATAAAAAATAAAAAATTAGACAAAGATCACCTGATTAAACACAAAGTGCAGTTTTTAAATGATGATTTCAATTATTAGGGGAAAAAAGCTACCCCAACCTACCTGGCCTTGTGAATTTGCCCCCCCCCCCTTGTTAAATCCTGAGTTAGCTGATTAACTACATGTTTTGGATGGAGAGCTGAGTTCAATTTCACTAGCTGTACCCAGGCCTGATTACTGCCAGACCTGCTGAATTGGGACATCACTTAAAAAAGAACCTGTATGACAAAGTGAAATAGTCTAAAAGATCTTTTAAAAAGCAACAGATCATTCCACGAAAGAAAGAAATACAAGAACAACCGAGAATCAAAGTCAGTGGCATCTATCAGACTGGAAAGGGATACAAAGTAATTTCTAAAGCTTTGGGACAGTGAGAGCCATTATCCACAAATGGAGAAAACTTGGAACAGTGCTGAACCTTCCCAGGAGTGGCCAGTCTGCCAAAATTACTCCAAGAGCTCATTGACGACTCATTCAGAAGTCACAAAAGGACCCAAAACGACATCTAAAGAACTGCAGGCCTCACTTGCCTCAGTTAAGGCCAGAGTTCACGATTCAACAATAAGTAAGAGACTGGGCAAAAATGGCATCCACGGGAGAGTTCAAGGTGAAAACCACTGCTGAGCAAAAAGAACACAGAGGCTCGTCTCACATTTGCTAAAACTTCTTGATGATCCCCGAGCCTTTTGGGAAAATATTCTGTGGACTGACGCGACAAAAGCGGAACTTTTTGAAAGGTTTGAGTCCCGTTACATCTGGCATAAATCTAACACAGCATTTCATAAAAAGACCATCAGACCAATTGTCAAACATGGAGGTGGTAATGTGATGATCTGGAGCTGCTTTGCTGCTTCAGGACAACTTGCAGCAGGACAGTGATCCAAAGTGAAGTGGGCTATTCAATGACATTCATGCCCACGATGAGTGGCCGGTGGATAAGTGGACCTTAAAGAGACTTCTCTAACTCCCAGGTGATCATTTACTGTTGCTCGGTCAGGAAACCTTAGAGTCCCATTTTAACACACTGAGTACCCCTTTTATTTTATTTTATGAGGTTTTTTTTTTTTATGGGCCAAGAATTGAACAAATCAGTTTAGTCCAAAAAGCTTCCATAGAGACAGTAGACAGAATGTTCTTTGTTGTGAAAGAGTGTATTTTTATGCATTTTAATCTTTTCCTAAACTTAACTAAGTAGTTTTATATCTCAACAATCCAGTGACAGAAAACAGTAAGAAGGGTCCTGCAGAGACTCATGGGATGAGCTTCTATCCTCAAAATGAAAGTCCAGGGCTGTTACTATTCCATAAAAAGATGGTTTCTTATCTAGGGCAAGATTGATACAACATATGACATAGTCTGTACATATACTTTAAATCACAGGTCAGCGTGTTCTTGGCTTTCGTAGCCTGGCTCTTCGCTTGGAGGCTTTGAGCACTCAGGTACAGAGGCTGAGCAGAGAGAATGATGGCGCCCAGATGACCAGAAATGATCTCACTTTGCTACTGCAGAGGTATTCACCGGTTATTGATTTATGGATAGCAGTATTTTTAAATAGAGATATGACTTATAGTGCATTTACATGGGTACATGTGGAGTTCTGCTTGTTTTCCAGCTTCAAACAGGACCAGCAAGGTTTGGCTCGCTTGGTAGAAAGAGAGCTGAAGAGAGTATCGCGGAGGCTTGATCAGCTCAGCCGTCATCAACAACACCACCATCAAGCTCAAGTCCCAACACCGCTTGATAACAGTAGACCACAGACAGGTGAAGTCCAGGCTTTTATCACTTGCAACAACATGTTTTAAATGACATGACATGGTGCACATTATGTTCACAATTACCAGCCTCAGTTTTCTATTCTGTGAAGGTGACAAAGATGATGAGACAGGAATGGGCTTCATCTGTATTTCATTCCTCAGTTTGGATTTATTTCCTGTGGGTGGAAATTGTAAACTTGCAGGCAGCGGTTTGGGCAACTCTGAGCAAATAATTTTTTTTTTGTTAGTGGTAATTATTGATGTAAAAAATAAGGCAAATACCACCCGTAGAATAAATAGTAATTAAAAAACTGAGCCTTTCTTCAAAAGAAAATGGCACCAAAGACACATGCAAAAATTGTGATCAGGAATTTTCTGCTCGATTAAGCTTCATAGCTGATAAACTCACCGACTCTAACCACATGTTGTGCTAAGCAGCTAACTGAGAATGTAAAAATAAAGCAATTACCTACTAACCAAGCAGGAAAAAGCACCTCCAGCTTGCAGTTTTTGTAGGAAGTGTCATTAAAATTGGGCAGATGTGGCAGTCAAGATGAGATCAGTGGGAAAACCTTTGAAACATAAGCTATGTCTGCTGACATTGAAGTATCGTTGGGTAAGATACTACTTTAAAATACTCTCTGATGGATCCATCTGGGTTCTGATGTGTGCTTGAGTGATTTAAATGTGTCTGTGGATGCAGCTTGCTTTCTTAGCATGAGTAGAGAGTAAATAAAAGTGCTATATAAATTAGTCCACTGACCATGCGACTCAACTAAAAGGGGATAAACATTAATTATGGCCAAATTGTAAAATTTTTGAATTTGGGTAAAAAACAAACAAACAAACAAAAAACCGAAAAGGAATTTGATAAAATAATACCCTGCAAACTGCCAAGAAATGTAAGCTGAAGCTTTTGGAATGACCCTTCACTGTTCTCTGACTTCAACATTATAGAAAATCTGTGGGGATCTTCAACACGCTGCATATGCAAGACCACCTAAAACTATTTTAGGAGTTGAAGTTATCTGTGGGAAATTACAGGAAGAAAACAGAAAGACTTTTAACTGGATACAAAACAGGTGACCTAATGGGGTGCCCAAACTTTTGCATACAAATCTTGCCTAGTTCAACTTAATTTTACAATGCTGCAATAAGAATTTTTCTAAAATGTTGTTAAAATGTGCTTTGGCTATAGAAAACAATGCAGTCCTTCCTCCAGCTTCAACCAGCCAGCTTTAATTGGTTAGTTGCTAACTTCTTTGTGGCCGCCTGCAGTGGTACTGGTGATCCTCTGAGCCAAATTCGTGGTTCAGAGCCTTAGAAAAGGTTAACCACACAGTGAAATTAACAAGCTGTGATAATAGAAGGTGTGAATGGTGGGGCTAGAGGTCAGTGTGTGCAGGTGGTTATGGGGGATGAAGTCCTTGAATAGAAGTTTAACAAGTCCCACAGAGCCAGCAACAATCAACTGGCCGTGGGGAGGAAAAAAAGTTTACATTACAGCCCTCCTGTGAGGTGTCAGGTGAGAGTCAGGTTAAGCACACCGGTTGGCACACAGAGGGGTTGTTTGGGTATGTGAGTGCTGGGGATGGGTAAGTGCACATTCACCCCTCTATATTTGAAAAAAGGGAATTGATATAGTTCAGGCCACACAGACACCATCCCATGCATATGTGTGCAGACACACTTTTGTGGGCGTGAATGCACATGCAGTATGCACACATGTGCCACCCGCATACACACAGACACACACTTCCCCACTACCAGCCTGTTCGCCCCCTCACCCTCTTCCTCCCACATTACCTCACGCCCATAAAATATGTCGAATTACCCAGGAGTCCTTTCACCAACTTGTCTACTCATACTCTTGTTTTTGCAGAAGGTTTTTGTTTTTTCTTTTTGCTGTGCTCGTATAGCGTATCACCGTTTTTAGGTGCTCACGCTTCAGCTCTGCCTACAAGTTTTCTTCTCTCTTTCCCTTTTTACTAGGTTGTTTTACACAGTTAAGGACTGTGTATTTTGGCAAGGGCTAGCATTGAAAATGAGACTGTTTGGTAGGAGGCAGGTGTGTCAGGTGTGCATGTATGCATTCATTCCAGTTGATTGACATTGGCTAGAGATGGTGGGGGGGCTTACGGGAAGGGGCCTCTGAGAACACCAGTCTAATGCCTCATACAGGCATGGCAGCACTATACATCGTGCTGATGGCTGCTACTCATTGTACACATTTCAGTCAATAGGCTGTATATCAAAGTTATTGTCCGCTGTTCTTCATTAGCCACGTTGAGGTGACTCTACAATGTACGTTCTGTTACTGATGCAGGAATTAGAGAATAATGGCGCTTTGAGAAATGCCATATAATGGAAAATAAGTGTGACAGCTAATATGTTACCCCGCAGGACCCAGCGAGAAGTGTGAGGTGCCAGTGGATCCTGCGTATCCAGTGTGTGGAGAGAAAGTGGAGGTGAGAAAGTGAAAACGTGCGGGAGCATAAACCTCACTGGTGTATTTAAGTTAAATATGTAGCTCCAAGTATATGAGTAGATTGGAATTGGATATTAAATTACCCTTTTGAAAATATCCCAGCCTTGGCTCCATGATGCAATATTTGTAAGTGGTTGATGTGTTAAATTCCTCATTTACCAAATGAGAGAGAACACAAACATAAATAGCTTAAAAGTTTATTTTCTTTAGAAAAAATCCAAGCTCTGGTAATACTAGTCTTTGTAAACGGAGAAGATGTGTGGCCATCAGTTCACAATCAAGCACTAACAAAATTAGATGCTGTTGACAGATGCGTTTAGTTCCTTCATTGCAATAATCTGATCTATACTTCTCTCTCTGTAAGAGGCGGTCTGACTAGAGCTCTATTCAACGTGGGAACAATGTCAACATGTGGTTCAGTTTTGCAGCTGTGCAGTGACCAGTTTTGACCAGGCAAATAAAGTCAGGGTTTTAACCATGTTTGCTGGGATTGCATCCACACTATGCGATCTACTACACCATTTGTATTTTTCTATGTAGACTAGCTACCCTCGTCTGCAGGATCTGTGAGTTTACATAACCAAAATGTGTCTCTGTTGCAGTTCCTGCAGGCCCAGTGGCAGTCAGACCCCTGTTATGCTTTTTATGGAGTGGATGGAACCACTTGCTCCATACTGATTTACCTCAGCCAGACAGAGGACTTTTGTCCTCCTCATGATGGAAGAAACCTCTCTACACTGCCGTGGCATCAGAAGCCTCATTTTCATACAATGAAGGTAGCTTCTTGATGTACCTCTGTCTGCTGTCTGTTGATGCAGAATGATACAATTTGCACTGCTTTCATGTTCTAATCATATGCAGGCTGAGATACGTAAATCTCTACTCCTGCTGTACGAGGCGATCAGCGACAACAGCAGCCTGGCTATGAAATTTATCCGGTCCAGAGTGGAAAGAATGTCTGAACAGTGGATACAGGCTGGTCTGAGGATGACAGAGAGCAGCAACAAGGCAGTCTCTACACAGATGAGGGTATGTGTATATGTATCAGTTATTATAGCTTATTAAGGTATATATTTTATATGCTATATACTCAATAAAACAATGATTTGGGACTTTCTATGCTTTAGGTGCTGCTTTATCCTGGTGTCCTGGCTGGGAGTGTTGGCCAGCATTTTGAAGCAATGGTGGAAAGAGGCGGCCCTTTAGGAGAACTGGTTCAGTGGGCCGACCTCGGTGCCTGCTTAACAATCCTTGGCCACAACCTGACCTTCAGCACCTCGCGTCACCAACTCCACAGGTTACTGCTCCTACTTATTTTCATTGGAATTAAACATTTTATTTATTTCATTAGTTAATTGGACTGAATAGCATTTAAACGTGGCATCACTGATATATGATATAGTCACTGATGTTGAAGCCAACTTAAACATGTTATATAGGTCTCTATGTTTATCAGTCCAGCTAGTCTGTGATTACTTTATACTGCAGTGATGAAAGAGGGAAACAATATTATCGGTGTCCTTTCTAGAACCTGACTTGTGCTTGCTGTGACTAATTCAGCCTGATAGGTGCTGCTCCAGGCCGAGGCAGCTGTCCAATCCAAAGGCCCCTCACCTTTGACCTCATTTATACCGACTATCACGGCCTTTCTCACCTCCAAGGAGCCATGGGACTGGCTTTCAAGCATTACCAGTATGCAAACAATTTTATTAATCTTACTGGAAGTAGATTTAAAGCAGACTGCTCAAAAAGATTAAAGAAACACTTTTTAATCAGAGTATAGCATCAATTCATTTAAACATCTGGGATATTGATCTGGTCGGTTAAGTAGCAGAGGAGGTTGTTCACTAGTTTCTGCTTTGGTGTTAATGAAATTAACAACAGGTGCACTAGAGGGGCAACAATGAGACAACCCCCAAAACAGGAATGTTTTTTTTCACAGTGGAAGCCACCGTTCTTTTTCACTAGCTTTGCATTTGGCTAGGGTCAGTGTCACTACTAGTAGCATGAAGTGATACCTGGACCCTCCAAAGATTGCACAGGTAGACCAACTCCTCATCAGTACTTGCCAATACCAGAAGGTTTACTGCATCTCCCAACACAGAGCAATTTTGGTAAAAATGAACTAGCCTGCAGCATAATTTTTTTTACTTTGATTATCGGGGTGTCTTTGAATTCAGCCCTCTGTAGGTTGATAATTTTCTTGTCCATCAAACGATGTGGTATCCTGTCATTCCTAACACAATACCCAGTCCCTATCAGTATAGATATCCAACATGATTTTTTTTCTTCAGTTGAGATCTGATGTGTTTTCAAAGTGTTTCTTTATTTTTTTGAGCTCTGTACTTTCTTATTAAGACTTTTGATGCAATGACATGTAAAAGATTTGGAAACCACCCTTATTGTCACAAATAAAACAGCCACCAGTAATCAAATAAATCACTTCTATTTTCAGAATTGTATCCCATAAAGTTGAACTTGTGTAACACCGTCATACAGCTTGTATCAGTGGATTACTGTTTCAGTGTGAACTAGTGTGAGATCACTTAGTCAAAGAGGAATTAAACGTTTACATGTTGTTTTCTGCTGTTTTTATTGGCCCTGATATTTTCCCAGCACATTCAGGGCCTTGTGAGATTTTATGACAGGTGATATGCCATGTGATGATTGCAACTTCATGTTTAAAAACATGTAGTAAATTAGTATAGCTATAAATTTTGACAAACCATTAAAAAAAATCTTTCCAGGTGCCACTTCAGAATCTTGGACTCATTTGGCACAGAACCAGCCTTTAACTTAGCGGGTTATGCACGCAGTCACGGATATAAAACACTGTGGGGCAGCTGGGATCTCCAACCTCTGCAGTACATGACCATGTTCCGTAAGTCACTGTGTATTGATGTGTATATATATGTCTCTGTGCATGCATGCAATGATTTAAAAATACACTCTAAATGCACTAGTATATGTCTCACATACACCCCTGTAAACATCCTTGCAATGAGAGGATTAATAGCTGAGGTTAAATCAACTTCATGCCCAGACGGAGCTCTCATTCCAACACCTCTCCTTGTCATCTTTCCCACCCTGCCGGGAGATGGAGACAAGCTGGAAGCACTGGGCCGAGAGCCACTCTTCATCTCTCAGCCTGGAACACTGTTTATTTGTCCTGCTGAAGGGGTGGTGGTGGTGGTGGTGGTGGTGGGGTTGTTAGTTGAGGATGTGAGAAGGACCAAAGAGAGAGAAAGAAAACAAAACAGAAGAAAGATGCGGGAAGAAGAAAGAAAAGAAAGAAGCTTGAGAATGTTTAACTGTTTATGCTTCTGTTTTGCAAAAGTCCAGAGGAAGATAGTTGACTGAGGGCATTACAGGAAACAGGACATGTAAACAGGCAGCATAAAGCAAGAAACCATGGGACACTTCATCCATTCCCAGCTTTTCTCCAAACCCCCACATGCTGCATGACCATAACAGCGTTTCATTGCATATCACTACTATATCTGATAGGTGTGTGTGAAGCGGTGAACCTAGACAGACGCTGGAGACAAGTGGAGCTGAAAAGGAGCCAGCAGGAAATTCTGTGCAGGGTGACTGAGGGGAGATTTGGCAAAGGTCTTTTAAACAAGTATCTTGAGACAAGAGAGGACAGCACACATGCATGCAAAGGTTAAAAATCGCTGTTTGAACACACACCTTTGCTGGCACATTCCTTTTAAAGTAAATACCCATCTCTCACACCTACCTCAGTGTGTCAGAGGGCAGCAGGGTGGCAGCTGCCTATCCAAACACCTAACCCTCTTATATATGTGGCGTTCTCATTTCCTTCAGCAGATGATTTATGCTGCACAGCATGTTTTTCCTCTCTTGCAGAATTTTAATATAAACTGTTATTCAGCTGCAGTCTTAATAAGTGTCCTCAGTAATGGTAGCCTTCACATTTCTCTCACTCAGCCGATTCTTTATGTTATCTTCGGGGACGATAGGTTCACAAGTGTCTGCCGGCTTTGATCGCGTTCTAGTGAAAATATTCACTGAATTAGGGAGAAGTTTCTACTCAAGTCTGTCAGCAGCTCTACTAAAAACTTCAGCAGAGATGCAGATAGACTTGCCGCTTTAGCTTCTTCTCTCTTATTGTAAGCGCAGTTCAAACCCTTGAGTAATTGGTTTTAGATGTCCTCTAACTTCTCTTTGCTCTGTTATCTCCAGCTCACACTCCTGATAATTCCTTCCTGGGCTTTGTGAGCGAAGAGGCAGCGAGGACGGAGAACGAGCTCAAGCCAGTGGGCCACAGGAAGGACAGGATAGCAGTGGTCTATGGAAAACAGGACTACATGTGGCATGTATGAGGACCAATAAAAAAAAAGTCAAGTACAGTCAAAAGACAAAATTTGGTGTGAGTTACACTGGAGATAGTGGCTATAAAAATCTATGCCTTGTCTTGAGTATAACAGTACTAGATGACACCATTATTAATGGTATTATTAATGATACTAGCCACTTGCCTTGTTGGCTCCTCCAGTCCACATGCCAAAGTATTGTTGGGCAGGATACTGAATCACCGAACTCCTAATTGCCCCCGATGCAACCATTAGATTGTGAGCACTTGAATTAAGTGCCATGTGAATGGATGAGTATGAGTGCTCATTTAGAGCAGAACAGTGCTATATAAATACCAGTCCATTTAGATGCATGCTACTGTCCGCATAGCCACGCCAGGTTAGTGGTTGCACTGTGGTAGAAAGAAGATAGTTGAGCTATAAAACTGCTCACAGACAGTTTGTGGATCTATTTGAGAAATTCGATCATCATTTGTTTTTAAAATGCATTTTTTTTGGAGCGCTACAAGACCAGCGATGTTTGTATCTGTTATGTTCATGTGAAGGCAAATATTTCTACAGCCGATGTCACCAAAAGTGAGCAACTTACACCAGATGGATAAATAGCAACACAGGACAGAAGAAAACATTTATATTTAGTCTAGATTGGTTTTGAGCTCACTTCAACTCCATCCACTCAGTGCCCCAGCTGTTTTTATTTTTTTTTCTCTGTTTGTAATCTCCAGGGTAAATATGAATATGTGAAAGTGATCAGTGAAGAACTGGAGACTCACGCCACAGTCTATCAGCCTCCAGGACACACCTCACATCTGCCCAGCTTTATCAGAAACCACGGACTGCTCTCTCAGGACCAATTCCAACAGCTTCTCCGCAGAGCCAAGGTCAAATCAGGGCCTATCATAGTGTAACACTAAAAAGCCAGAGAATCATTCAGACGCATGCATAAGTCACTTCAGGGAAACTGCTATATGAATTTTGGATGATTATAACTTTCCTCTTCCCTTGCAGTTGTTTGTAGGTCTTGGGTTCCCCTATGAAGGTCCAGCTCCCATTGAGGCAATAGGCCTGGGCTGTATCTTTATTCAACCGAGATTTGACCCTCCACACTCATCAGACAATAATGACTTCTACAAGGGCAAGCCCACCACAAGACAGGTAGGCAACTCTTAAAGCACGGGAAATAACTTGAAAATAAAAATTGTATAGTATTTAAATTGTTACCGCATTGTTGACTTGAAAACTGTAAATAATTTTGGATCTTAGATTTCCTCCCAGCACCCGTATGCTGAGGAATTCATTGGTAAACCCTACGTATGGACCGTGGATGTGACCAACGAGACTGACGTACGAGAGGCCGTCAAAGCTATTCTAAGAAGTGAGGTAGTTTCCACTGAGCAAACGAAATCGCAGTGAAACTGTACACACAGCACAAACATGCAGACACGCATCATTTCCCCAAATTCCATTTAAGGTAGCGCTGAATAAAAGTTTGTGTCTAATCTTGCAGGTGAAGTCTTTCACGCCTCAAGATTTCACTTGTGTGGGAATGTTGAAGCGGGTCCACGGTTACATCACTCACCAGGTACGAAGATGTAAAGAGAACAGGAATCATATTGTTTGGTGGTACCCCATCAAATTTCAGTCATATCTGTTATGGAATGTCTTGAAATCTCAGACTAATTTATAAACCGATCTGTTGATGCCTCAGTGCCTTTATAGGAAGTTTTGTTGCATGCTTTAACACTCTCTTTCACTCCCTTTATTTCTTTAATAAATGCACATAACACTTGCAAAAAAATAAATATAAAAGTTTAGGCAATGAAATTACTTTATTTTCAGCGTTCATCAGTTGTGGTTAAATAAGCAATATAAATTGCAAGTCTAAGATAGGACGCGTAGTTCCGACACCTGTTTGAAAGCTCTGTGTGCTACACACCCTTCAGCCACTTACTCACACCCGCACTGGCAATGAATGTAAGCTTTGACCTGCAGAATCATCCAATATGACACAGTTTCTACAACTTCCCAGGCCTTTATATAGAATACAATATAATTAACTTGTTATATTATATTGTATTCTATTGTTTTATATTGTTATACTTTTAATTTTGTCTTTTGTTGTGAAGCACTTTGTGATTTTTATCTGTGATAAGTGCTATATAAATAAATTTTACTTACTTACTTACTTACTTTGCTCCCTTACGGGCTTTAGACATAAGAGAGATTTTTCAGTTCTTGCTTGGTTCAAGCTCTAATCATTGTCAGCCTTTTCTTTTTCCTTGTTAACATAAATCGCCCAAGAACTTCTGCAGTAAATCTGTCCCTACTTGGCCACCAACAACTGCTCTCAGGGTGCACCTCGGTCCACTGGGCCAGTCCTGTGTGAGTGTGTGTCAGCGCTCCTCTCTTTTGTGCGAACCTGCTCTGTTTCACCACCTCAACACCCCAGCTGCATTTACCAGGTGAGAAATTAGCAAACATTCACAAAGATTAGCTCATTCACGCCTGGAAACCAACCAAGGACAAAGCATGAACAATATCTTTTGGTGGTAATAAGATCCACATGTTAATGCTGTGGTTGAAAATCAGTAAGTACAACATTCAGGATTCCACATAAAGCAGAGCAAGATCACGAAGATACTCTTAAACGAATCCACTGAATGCAATGCTCTATGATATCAGTAGCTACACTATGTATTAATAAACTAATTACCATTTTCCAATTTCCAGACTTGGATTAAGTTGCTCCAGCATGGTGCCGGAAGTCAACCACTTGTTTCCTTCCTACAGCCCTTGGGGTCGTCAGTGTGGCCTTCAGCTGGAGCCCCTGCTTTTCAGTTGTGCCGGCTCTGACTTTTCATACCGCAGACTGTGTCCCTGCAGATCTCACCTAATTGGATAGGTTTCAGTCTGTCCCGACTGCCCTTAAATAACACTGAAAGAACTCAGGAAAAGCACCAAAGAGCCGTCTGCAATGTGTACTGTACAGGTAAAGATTCCCAGCCAAAGGGAAACAGCTGTCCTGCCAAAGCTATTGAAAGCCTTGTTTGTGTATGTCCTAAAGTCGGGAGCATTTTATTATTAGCGCAATCAAACAACAGACATTACTCAGGAAGCAACCATGACTGAATGTCATTTTCTTGAAGTACCTGAAATGTTGAAGAACTGTGAAGCCAAGGCCTGATTCCGCTTGGCGTGAAGTGTTGCAGCATCTTAAGGAAAAAAGCCTTTGAATACAGTCAATATGCACTTCAAGGAAAATGTGTTTATCTTTGTTTAAATTATGTGGAAACTGGCACCAGTGAGTATAAAGCAGTTCAGTTCACATCAGGCCATCTCCTGCTCTAGTCACACACGGTACAGAATGCTTCAGTGTTATGCAAAATAAGTATCTAATTATTCATTTGCTTGCAATAATGTATCACAGTGGCCAGTGCTGCATGGGATTACTACTCATGTTGCTCCTTCATGCTTTACTGGCTGCAGATATTAGCCTGGGGCCTTAAAGGAGAGAGGGTGACAGCCTAAGTGATGAGGCTCATTATCAGAGTGAATCATGGATGACCTTTGAATCCATTTGGGAGGTCACAGCCGTATGACCATTATTATACTGTCATCTAAACCACTGGTTCCCAACCATCTTTGACTTAGGAAACTCCCTCAGCTCTGTTTAAATCTATGCCCCCCACCACTATAGGAAGAGACTCATTGCTTGGCTTTCAAACACATATTTTATGTCATTTAAACCTGGGAAAAAAGTCAGTTTAGGACAGAATTAATTGTGTGTGTGTTTTTAAAAAAAATAGAAATTAAAGCTCAAAATGATTTTGATCACAACAAATGACTCATTGTGCACCGGGGGATCTTATGGGCTCCAGTATTATTCCCCAATTGCTTCATGACTTACAGATTTGTTGAGACCCCAAGCTGAAATGAGCAAAAATGGAAACCTTACATATGTACAGTTAATCATTTCCATTTTGAAAGTCTTAAAGAGTTGCACAGGCTTTTCTCATTGTTTCCCCCTGTTGCACAACTGCACGCAAAAGAAACAAATGGTAACAACTAAAGGTGAAACTGCAACTCACAGTCAGTGATGAGGTGCTGCACTTACATGGCACAGCTGTTAGCAAAGATGGCTCCAACAATGGCAACGAGCTGCTGTTTTAAGCTTGACTGATGCAAGGTTTTTCTTGGAAACAACACACTGATGAATGTTAACTGGCGGAAAAAGAGACCTTTTTTTTTTTTACCTCGGTACACTTCATGTGACCAGAACACGTTGTCACTCAGGGATCGGACCGCTCAGGCCTGCGACAACAAGACTGGTTGACAATATGATTGACTAGTAAATGGCTGTGAAATCGTCCACGAGAACAACATTTGTGATGACTTTGGTGGATTTGGGGGAATTTGTTTGGCTCTGTCAGATGTGACTTTTGCAAAATTAGCTGGACCGTCCAAAGATGATGGAAACGAACTTGCATTTAAGTAAGGGAGGCTATTTGGAACAAAGGAAAATTAAAGTTGTTTTTGACTCAGAAGGACATCTCTGAAACTAATTTGTGGAAAATAGCCTGTAATTTCTGGATGAGTCACATTAAGTCATATCAGTTACATGTGTCATGGCATATAAAAGCTGTCACTCACTTCCCAGGTGGCTGATAACAGAGGGTTCAAACCGAGGCTTCACAAACAAGCCAAAGTATGTATGGAGCAAGCAGAGACAAAGGTTGTAGTGTTCCACATGGCTGCCTACTGACTTCATGCTGAATGGGTATATGAGTGCAGAACTAAAACAGTCCATATGTCTGCCAGAAACCCATTTGATTAGGCAGTTTGTGATTTGGATGATCTAGTTGCAGTCATTTGAGGTCTGTGGTTATTGCTGCATATTGGATTTGTGCCTCAGGTTAAAATAGTATAGATAAGCAGTTCACCGCAAGCAGTGTTTAATGTTGTTCACAATGTATCCATGGGATGGATGAATGCATGCATGGATGGTTAACAAGAATATGAAGTATTTCAGTCAAATCACGTGTTTCATTATTGTCAATAATGTTGGTGCCCTGGAGCAACTGACTGATCAGAAATTGATTGCAATCCACCAAGAGGGCAACAATCATGTCTTTACAAGATTTTTGTCCATGCAATACCTGCACATTTAGTGCTTGAGAACAATGGTAGTTCGAAGGTGTGTTGGGGCCCTAGGCATTCATCACCATTATGCTATAAATAATCTGACACCACCACCAAAAACACACATTATCCTAGAAATGGCAGGGACCATGTTTATTGAAGTAAAGACCAAGCTGACTGGTTATGAAGTGTTAATGCTTTAACTACCAGCATCTACGGTCTTGTCATCTTAAGTAAGCCTGGCTAACGTGACAGTAAACTAAACAGGAAAAAGTTAGCAGTAACAGTTTAATTAGAAATTAATGCGGGACTTTGGCATTTCTGTATTGGCTTTACATTTCAGACCCAGAACTCCATCTTTTACATACAGTTTTTGTACAGCCTATTTTCAAGCCAAGTTTATTTATGTGCAGTCAGTTTATGACACAATGTATAGGAGGATTACAAAAAAGTCCACTGACTTTAGCTGCCTGGGAACCATGCATATCAGTATAAAGCTTTGATTCTTTTTTTCTTCCAACAGAGATATTTCCCATAACAAAGTGAAAGACCAAACAAAAGACTGACACTGCAATCCATACAGCCATGCCACCAGCATAGCTAAAACATACTGTTAATTTTTAAAGTAGTACGGTTTGTTTGAGCAGTCATTACAGTTTGACCACCCACTGGACGCATGTGCCTACTGCATGCCACCTCTGCACAATGAAATAAGGATCAGACGGTTAGAAAATAAAGGATGATTGATGGAGGAGGGGGGAAAAGGAAACCTCAAAGAAACCAAGAGAGGAAACACAAAGCTTTGTCGGGGTTCATATTCCAGCAGAGATGCAATAATGTTGATCTGTGTGCTTTTTAATTTTACGTGAGAGAAAGGATTTCTTACTTACATAGGGACTTTTTCTGATTTCTTTTTAAACCGTAGAACGTGGTGGCAATTGAAATTTCACTGGGATCTTACTGAAGAAAGCAGGAGGACTTCACTCCTATTTAAACTTTCAAACTTTGTCTTTCTTTTTTTTTTTTATTATAAAATAGATATTTTACATAATTTGGACAAAACTGAGATACCATATTTCCTTGTACGTATCAAGGGTCGGTATCAAGCTGCATAATCAGATGGATTTTCTACAGTTAACTCATAAATGTTTGTTACTTTCTGAGAGTTACTGGAAAATGTTGTAACTTCCAAGATGTTATTGCTTTATTACATTTGCATGATTGTGTGCAATCAATCATGGTGTTTACACTGTGTCTTCATGTGTTTCACAAGGTTCCTGTGGTGTCCAGTCAGACACCACTTCAGACAGACTTATTTCTAATTTTACTCAATCTTCTGCCCACTTTTCTTAACATGCCTTCTGCTCTTAGTTTCATCTCTGGTTCAGCTAACTGCCTCTTTGAAAAAAACAAAAAAACATAACCAACATGACCATGGATAAGAGAGACTTTATTTGTGAGACTTCAAGTGCATAATCCTAAGAGTCTTTAAAGGAAATATGTGTAGTAACAGCAGGAAATGCCTCTTTTTTATTTTGTATTTTTTTTCTACTGAAGTGTCGATAATGCCGACAAAGAAATAGTCTTGGTGTAAATGAGTAATAGGAACTTACTAATTTGGTTTACTGAATATCACTAAAACACTTCTAGTTTGGTCATGTAGAGTTGTCCACCTCTTTCTGTGTTTCTGAAGTATGTAATACAACAATAAAATCTTTGGAATCTTTGCCTTTCCATCTTGGTTGATTTGCAATAGCTGATTCTATCCTGAAGGGGGCAGTGTGGTTAAACATGAGACACCGTTGTGCGATGTCACAGCTTACAAACCACACCAACCTGCTTTAAAACTCAGTGACAGAGATGACAAGAAAGACAAATAAGCACACAAAGTGATGCTTGAACATTGGACAGCAGAGAGCTGCGGTAAAAATCAGAAAATCTGCAGATGTGTTGCAACAAATGGAGACGCTCATGCGCTTCTCTGCGGGAAGCACTCCATTTATTCCATTCAACACACTTGCAAAAAGGGGTAGGGAAGAGAGCAGCTCGACTACCATAAGAAAGCAGCTGCTTTTATTGAAACCTGTTATTGGCGTGCCAAGATTACACTGAACAACAACAACCCTCCTCCCTGGAAGCCAATAAAATGCCGACAACAAACACTTGGCTTGCCTACAGCGCTGTTAGAAGCCACAGAGGTTGGCCTTAATGATATGTGGTAACTATTACAGACTATTAAACAAAATGAATAAAAAAAGAAAGAACAAGAGAACGAAAAAAGAAAGAGGGGGCAAACAGTGATTCGTTCAGAAGTTGTTTCCAGACCTAATGTAGGTAGCTGACTCATTGTTGGGCAACCTCAAAAGAGATGCACCGTTTAAGTGTAGCTTACGGTTTAACTGTGCAAGCTGCTTGAATAAAAAGGTATTTGAGTGCATAAGATAAAGCAGCAGTGCATTGCCTGGTGTGCTGTTATGCTTATCAGAAGCACAAACTGCAAGCCAGGGATCTATTGTATATGCTTGAATGGCTGAGGTATGGCACAGGCCTTTCTGTGATCCCCCCCCCCAACCTCAAACATCCCATGCCAGTATTCTCATCACACCTGAGTAACTCTGAGGCAGATGTGAT
The DNA here is from genome assembly GCA_024447675.2 of Pterophyllum scalare. NCBI lineage: Eukaryota > Metazoa > Chordata > Actinopteri > Cichliformes > Cichlidae > Pterophyllum > Pterophyllum scalare. The sequence goes on from JAMQGT020003284.1 coordinate 67,218, forward strand.
CTGGTCCACCTCTCTTGGGCCTCTATGCGTTAGCGTGTGTGTGTGTCCAAAAAAGCTGCTAATCCCATTGTCTCTATGTATGTATTCAACGGCAAGCGCTTTGTGACCTCTAGGGGATAGGCGAGGTCATCCGGGCTTACACGAATCTGCAACCACACAACAAAATGTGACATCTGAAGCAATATGGAAGTCCTAGAAAACCATACAGCCGAAAAGTCAACAAAAATAGTATTTTGGGGTTATATGGTCTTATTTTGTGCTGAACTGGTGATTCTTAAATTCGCCAGACCTCTAATACCCAGCCTTTTCTTTCCAGCTCCAGAATTAAATGTTGTCACACAGTTGTGAAAAAACACAGAGCAACTAGCTAGTGCCTGCAGCCCCAAGAATGCCCTTGTCATCTTTCATCCTACACCTCTGAATTGCCTTCATTTTCTGGAGGCCCATAAATTGGCTCTTATTGTCCTATAAATGGCTCCTTTTGGGGTGGGATTTATAAGTGAGGGGTGGGAATTGGGTGTGCGGGGGGGGGGGGTATAAAATCCACCTTTTGATGTCCCTCTCGTTTAACAGGCAGAGCAGACGCGCCTGCCCATATGCTGCACCGTGCCTTTGCCACACACTGCTAGCGTGCGACTCTCTCACACACAGGCACATTAAAAGATATTAAACTGCTTTTCTGCTTTCATTCAGAGTCATGAGAAGCAACAGCCAAGCAGGGTGGTTCATGTTAAGCTCTGCCACTTCCTCTGCTGTAATTAAAGCTGCCCATGCAGGGGGTCTCTAAAAGTCTTGTTTGGTACACCCATTTTAAAGGCAAGGGCAAGGCTTTTTGAACCCTTGAACAAGTTAGAATAATATGGCCTGTGTAAGAAAATTGCATTTAAACTGTTTCAAAAGCATTTCAAAGCTCTCATCTTTTTGTCCACCACAAAGTGTTGCAACCAATGACCTGATTTTTTATCAGTTAATAGCTGGGCATTTGTACTCCTGGTGTGGGTTAAAGGCAGTGGCAGTGTGGGGCAGGTTGGTCACTGTTATACATGCTGCTGTGCAGAAGGCACAACAGGCAAGATCACGAGTCCAACAACAAGACCACTGCACTCTCACTGCAGCCCTGCTTCATGTCAGTATTTTTAGCATAAACAACAATCTTAAAGGTACAGTGTGTAAAATCTTACCACTAGATGTCAGTAGATTGCATTCAATTGAGTTCTGTTTTCTTACCCCTCCCAATTCCAGTGCGTAATCCTAGCTATGGTGGGCGCTGTAGGACAAACGACTCTGGGCACCATTCATCTGTAGTGAGTGTAGGCAGTCCGTTTGCTGTTTACCTCAGCTGTGAAGATGCGTCCACATCTATTTAATCTGGAGGAGGCTCCAAAACTTTGTGAAACGAGTCCGATATGAATCAGTGAAGCTCACTTCTGACCGATGACAGCATTGAGGTGAGCTGGCAAAAGATATCCTGCACTTTTCTGTCCATAAGCATTGCTGTTTTTGCTGCTGTTAGCCTCTGTCAGTGAAACTTTCTTTGATTTTTTTTTGGAGACTCAAGCCCAACATTAGCTGACATAGTGTTAATTTATAGCCACCTGTTGTTGTTTAGCCGACTTGTTATCAGCTGTTATGGAGATGGGAGGGTACCATGCCTAATCTGCCAACAATAAGTAATTGTAACGATATTGTGAATAAATAAGCATGTTTATGCACGTTTTCAAGTGCCAGAGCCCCGACTTCGATTCAGCAGATGAGACTTGAGGTGAGGAGGAAGGGGATGACATTTTATCCAGATGCCGATTGCATTGTCTCTTTCCTTGGCATTTTCACTTCTTTGGTGAAGGGGACCCCTTTTCAGATGATAAAACATAGGTATGATCCTTCATATTTTGAGCCTGAAGGTATAGGCACAAATAAAATTTTGCCTCCACGGCATGCAAAAGCCTACAGATTCTCTTCTCATGTCTTGCCATGTCCATCTTGGCTACTGTATTCAAGATGGGGGACAACATGGCAGCTTCCACAAACTGGCACCTGCTCCTATGTATTTGTAATGGATTAATTCTAAGTAAGTAAATTGAGAACACACAAATCAATGTATATATATATATATATATATATATATATATATATATATATATATATATATATATATATATATATATATATATATATATATATATATATATATATATATATATATATATATATTTATAGGTGCACCATTCTTTTTTCTATTAAATAACCTCAAAAAAATGACTGGGATCCATTTACACAATACCAGCTAGTTAGCTTAGCTGCAGTTGTGCCTGCATAGATACTTCCCTGGCACTGCAGCAGTCAGTGCATGTAGAGTGTAACTGTAAATGCTGTATGTAAAAGATGGACTTGGCCTCACTGATGCCTGTGAACCTCGACTTTACCTTTATGACTGTTGACATCTTGTTTTTTTTGGTTTTTTTTGTTGGAGGCCACTCCAGGAACTCTTCTGTGGCTTTATTTTTCAACTGTGCAGATAGGTGCTTGGATGCTTGTAACTAAGTAACAGTGATATCTGGTGGGCAGGTGAGATGAGTATGTAGAAAATAAATCGCTGTATTAGATGAGTTTCTATGGCATGCATTAGGCATGCATTATTCAGTCCAAAATTTAAAAAATTAAATAAAATCCTTTGTTCCCCGTGTCTCTACCTTTATTTTTTACTCTTGTTCCCAACACCCACTCTGCCTTTTCTGTCTTTCTTTCTGCCTCTGTCTCCCTTTTGTGCCCATTTCTTTCTCCTCTTCGGAGGCAGATGAGCCAGGTGATAGTGACACAGCCTGCTGTATGCCAGTTACCACAGTGATGACAGCTGCCAGACCAGGTGCACAGGCAGCTGGGAAGGCTTGGAATGTGTGTGTGTGTGTGTGTGTGTGTGTGTGTGTGTAAAACAGAGATGTCTGTGACACTGCTATCTGTGTGCTTCTGTAGGACGGAGACACAGCAAAAAGGGATGTTGGCTCTGTTATAACAAAGGTGAGTCAGTGATGGAGGGCGTGTTGGAGAAAGGGTAAAAAGGGAAGAGAGAGAAGCGCAGTGGTAGGGGAGGGTGAACTGAACTTTGACTCCTTGCATCGTTCCCAAGATCCAGAGACTCGGATGTGCTTTGACATCACTCAGTGCTTACGACCGTATGAGCGTAATTGAGTCAAGACATGAAATCATAGCGGGACTCATGCAGCGAGCATAGTTAGAGCTCACATGACATCAGCTTGTTAAAGTGGAGCCGTCAAATAAAACAAGGTTATGAGATGAACTTGAAAGATAATGAGTGAAATACCGCCAAAGTCCTTTTCTTTGCTATTCCGCTGATGATTCAAGCCCTACTGAGTCAGCACAGCAAAGCACATTCCTCCTGCGGTGCACCTGTGAGACAGGTACAGATGCTACAACTCCACTGCTCCCATCTCTTCAAACAGCCTCTTTCTTCCTTTGTTTCCTTTCTTTTCCTCTCTTTCGCACCCTCTGTCTCTTCTGGGAACATTCCAGGCTGCTCCGCTCCCGCACCTTCTCCCCTTCACCTTCTCCCCCTCCCCTCCCTAACCCTGCTCCCTCTCTGAGAGCGGGAGGCCACGGTGCCGTCACTCACCACTTGGTGATTACTGGCACAAAGGGGGCCTTGGTGGCCACGGCTGCAGCCGCTCAATGTGCAACGCCACTGGGGAGAGAGTGGAGGAAAGTCCCCCACCTCGACCAATTCCCTTCAGTCCTCCATCGTCCCCACCTCCTCAGATGATGAAAACTCTGTCAGTGTGGATTAGGAAAGAACGGTGTGTGTCAGTGGAGGGAATAACAGTGATAAAAGCTGTGGCACAGGACCTCTGTATGTCCATCCCTCTTTCAACTTACTCACTGTTTGTCACTTTATACCAATTTTAGGATTCCAAGCCTTTTCATGGAGTTGTCACTTTGCCAAACTGTTTTTAGGCTTTGATTTTTTTTTTTCTGTGGCGTTTTAATGGGATCTCATTTAGCTTTGCGAGTGTATTTTAATGATGAAAGGCAAGCTCTTTATGATAAACCCGAGTAAGAATGTCTCAGACATAATTTACACAGGTATTCCAAACATACTGGTAGTAAAAAAAACACACAATCTTATCATTGCATAGTGTGTGGTCTTAACTATCTGCATGAGTTGCCCTTTTATATTTAAAATAAACAGTCCTATTTCATGTACTGATCAAAATCTGGGCTACAAATAACAGAAAGCTGAGAGCTCCACAGCTACTCTGAATAGCAGGTGATGATGAGGACGGAAGCAAGCCCGGTGGTACAAGGGTAGAGCACTGAAGGATTCTGGGACAGGAAAGGGGCATTAAGGTGGTGGTGGTGGAGTTTATTCTCAAGCTGGCACAGCAACAGTCTCGCTTCATGGTGAGAGAAAATGGGCGCCAAAGCAGGGGTGGGAGGGTGCAGGCTCTGAAATTGATTTCATGCCGGAGTCAGACACAGCCCCAAGGAAGGAATAATACGTGTGTGTGTCTGTGAGGAAGAGCGGGAGCGGGTCCAGTGCAAATTCTGAGGGACGCACAATGGCAGAAGGAGAGAGGGAGAGACGGAAAAGAGAGGGGCCGACCTGCATCAAAGAGGCTGGATCTGCATGAGAAGAAGCATGTTGCTATTTTGTTGCTGACATCATCAGCAAGCAGCGCCACACAAAGTGGGCGTTTGTCATATATTCTTTCAGTTCCATAAATTACCTCACTGCGTCCACCGAGCAATGATTTAAACTATTGTTTTCATTCATTGGGTTGTTTAGCATCAAAACAGATCTAAAGCAGGATTTTTGGGGGGGTCTCTTCTGCAAAAGCCATTTACGGATGCTATTTGCATGCAGGTAGGAACGATACAGCGGTGCAGTTGTCTCTCATGCTCACAAGCTTTTATCAAACAGGGACACACTAAACCTGACAGGATATATTGACATTTCTTAACCAAAAATTACGCAGAAATGAGGTTGAAATAAATTCAAATCATCGTGTTCCTTTAAAAACACCTTTTCTCATATTCTTTAGTCATTACGACCAGTGCATTAAACCTGCACAGTGCAGTCGCTGCGCCTTTGCTGTAGATTCAAATTTGAGAACTGGATTAGACAATTGCAGATACTCACCATTTATCAGTTTAAATTCAGGCCGCTTCCTCTTCTTGATGCCTCTCCCACACAAGTGCACAATTACCCAGCCACCATCCATCTCCTTTAAGCATTCTCACACATGCATAAGTATACATGCATGTGCACAGGCATGCTCACAAAGTGCATGCCTCAGAAGGTTGTTTTGAATTGGTCTGCTCCACAGACCACAGGCCTGGACTGATGTCCTTACTCATTTCATCTATTATTATGACCTCAGCTGCTTTTATTTTATTTTTTTCACTCTTCATGTTTTCTTCCTTCACAAAGTTTCGCTCTGCGTGTGCACTCATGTCTGCCCTCTTAGTTTTGCTATATCTTTTTCCTTGATCTCTTTTTCCTTCCTTTCCTCCTTCTCTTTCCATTCTCTCTCTCTCTCTCTCCCCTACCATTTCCCCCCTTCTTGGCATCAGCGGCAGCATCTCTTTTAAGGCACATGTCAAGGGAACTGTCTGCCACTTTCAAAGGCCTTTGTGTCCGGCCTTTCTTTCCCTTAATTTGGTTTCCCCAAAACACTTTCCCATAGCACGGCTGTCTCGCCCCCTTTTCTCTCAGCTACCCCTCGCCTTTCACTCCCTCCTTTCTCTGGCTCTTCCAGCTGTCCTAAATACATTTTACCAAAGATGATATATATAAGTCACGGATACTTTTCTGTAATTTGACTTTTTTCTAAACATACATGCCAACACATGTGAAGGTTGTCAGGATGTAAATTATCCATGTATGGAAATCTATATTAGAGCTTGACCCAAACTTGACAAGTTTGGACAAATGTGAAGAGGATAGTGAGATGATGAATATATATAATGGAACTGATTTTAAAAACAGAAACATTAAAGTCCGAAGCACTCTTGATGTATTTCATAGTACCGGGCCCTCCAGTGTGTCCTGGGCATCCGATTTCCCTGCTGCCCTCTTCCCATGACTCCTCTGACCACATAGGTTTCTCTAAGGAGCTTCTTGTCATGGCAACGCTTACCAAAGTATTGTTCCATTAGCAGAGTAAGTAAGAGAAAAGATTGCCCTAGAACAATTGCGTGTATCTTTTTTATTTGTTCGGAGAGACAGATGCAGCGGAGATGACATGGTAGAAGTTTTGTGAGCACAGAAAGCTGGCAGGAGAAATAAATTCTGAAAACAAGCGTGCGGTACCCCTGATGGGTGCGAGTGACGGCATTCGTTCCTTGCATGTGTGCGCAACGCTGTGGTGTCCTCACCTCAGGCAGACACATGTGGTTTTAATAAGTCGTACATGGACATACTCCTTCACTCTACGTCTGCACCCCCCCCCCCAAAAAAAGCCCGCTTGTGTCTCTTCATTCATCCCATCAGTCTTGTCTTTTGCTGCTGTTCCTGCTCCTTTGACAGCAGCCTTCCTGTCTTTTACAATACATTGTTTCCTTTTCCATTTCTCATATCCTCTGCCAACATCTTTTCTACTTCGTTTCACCTTTTTGCTGTCTGTCCCTTTCCCCACTGCTTTCCCTCTCCTGAACATATCAGCATTCTGTGTACTTGTCATGCAGTCTACTCTGAAATCTTTGAACTGTATTCCTATAGGGGTGTTGCAACTGTGTCACTGCAGGATGTTTGATTTACCTCTCACATCCCACTGCTTTGAGAGGCTTACGTCAAAAACATCTTTCTCCTCTCTAGAGAACATGTGGTGTGATGTGTGTGCGTATCAGTGGATGTATTTGCTTCATAAACCCCGAATCTTTGAGGTGCAAATATATTTGTGTGTGCGCGTGTAGCGGGTGGGGCGTAGGTGAATCTTCCTTTCCATGAGACAGTTTTAAAAGCATAATAGTGTCCAGAGGTGAAGGACATGTGGCTTCCTGGTGCTTTAAGGTGATAAAAGCAGACGACTGAAAGGAGACTTCACTACTGATCAAACTCATGGAAATTTTTGCTGAATGTTTCTACAGCTCTGATCAAAAACAATGAAAAATCAAATCCCAAAGCTTCTGCTGTTGCCAGTGCAACTGTGGGTTCACCGGACGGGGCTCCCTGTATCGCAGAATCAGCAATGTGATTGCATTATTGAGACTAGAGTCAATTTCTGAAAGTGATGCGATGTAAGAAGCTTTTCCAAAATGTTTAGTTTTATTTTACGGCCTTTTTTTAAAAAATATGGGTGAGAGTGATGTGACGTGAGAGTGATACGTTCAGGGTCAGGTCAAGTCCTTTTTCACACAACAAAACATGACAGAGGTGTACTACAATGGAATAATCATGATGGAGGACATTTGCTTCTAATTGCCTCCCACCCTCCACTCAGGCGTGGCCTGTTGCCCTGAGTAACCCCACGCAGCATCCCCACATCCCCAAATACTGAATAGGAGCTCTCTCACTCTCCCACCTTCCCTGGACACACATAGCTTTGTACCGTTGGCCTGACAAGCAGGGGAGAGGTTGTTTTTTTTCTGTCTGAGCTCAACCAACCATCAAACAGCTCACAGCTGGGACCCAGAACCATGACCTTGGACCAGAACTTGGGGTTAACTTCCTCAGATTTGCTTCGTCTACAGCAACATCAGAGGTAGTGAAGATACTTTACTGGACATTAATAAAATGTGCTGAAAGACTTCCTTTTCTGCGCTAATTTTGGTGTGGCAGAGGTAGTTTGGATAACTGCTGAGAAACACCAAAGAGAGCTGAAGTGACATAAGTACTTAAAATCAGTGTCCTATTTTCCACAATCAGTTAAACTAATGTCAAACAGCTCAGCGAAAGTGGCCATTTATTTGGTTTCCAAATGAGTCAGGCCACTACTTCAAAGAGATTGATTACAGCTGCCAAGCGTGCATGAAATCCTGAGACGTATTTTCAGTTACACCTAAATTATTCCAAGCACCGCTTTTTAGAGGTTAGACCTTTCCTGATGGCTCAGGAACAAGTCTGCACATATAATACAGACAGCCACACACCTACTTGCACACACACACACACCACAGCTCAGGCAGCGCACACCCCCCCCCCCAGACACCCTGAAATATTTGTGTGAGAAAACCTTCAGTGTGGAGAACAAAGCCTGTGCGCCTCTGTGATAGGAGGGATGAAGCAGAATGAAAATGAGAGAAGAGTTGATGACCTGACAGCGTTTTGACGGCCATGGGCTGGAAACAATTTTGTGGGGGGCGGGGGTGGAGGGGGGGATGAATATAATGCAAATTCCTACCAAGAACAGCCATCTGTCCCAGTGGACCTGAGGTGCCCCATCTCACCTCCCTATAAACTGAGCTCTCCCTCGCCCCCTCCACCTGCTTCTTCAACCACCTTTCCAGCATGCGTAGCTGTCACTCACGGCCACCCGCCACATTCTCGTCAGGCACGACGTGTCCGTGTTTGTGTGCATAAGAAATGTGATGTTTGAAGAGCGGAGTATTCGGGGAGTCAATCATCTCAGAGCGAAGAGTGACAGTCGATGGCCCCGCGGGAGGGATCTTGTTTCACAGTACCTGAAACTGTTTTGTCTCAGCAGACCTCACGATGTAGGTCTAAGAATGCAATCCTGTGGCGGCTCAGCTGCTGTCAGGCGGTGCTGCGTCTGATCAAATAATATACTGATTTTAGCAGAGGTTGTTTAAGTTGTTTAAGTTTATGGAGTGAAAATAAGACATTGTTTGGGAGGAATTATGCGAGTTGTGGTTAATATCCAGAAAGACAGCCTTGCTGTTTCAAGCTGTCCTCCATTAGTGCATCATTTGTTCTCCTCTTCATCAGATAGGCCGTTTTTGGTGGGGATTAGACAGAGATTATACTTAGCAATCATTGTTCCATAACAGAGCGGTCCGCTGAAACTTCATCATTCACTCTTCTTGTAAAGGGATACCCTGCACTTTTCTGCACCATTGGCAAGCATGATTGACCACAATTAGGCCAATCACAGCCAATTTTAATGACAGGGACAAATTGACGACAGGGTTTATAGAAGCAGCTGTCCTCATTTTCACATATTACTCCCATTAACGTGGACATCACTGAACTAACTGGAGAGGCCGCGGGGAAGTCTCAGTTTGGACTATGAGTGCAAGTGTCAGGATGTGTGTGTGTGTGTGTGTTTCTGCCTTTGTGTGTTTGGGTCAGTGTTGAGTCACGTCCAGGACTGATCTGTAGTCACCGCTGCACCAGAGCCACAGGTGTCCCTGTGCCCCGTCGATTGCGAGCCGTCTTTTTTTTCCCCAGGAAAATGCTTTCAACCAGAGTTGGGTTACCACAAAGCAGCACAGACATCTGAGAGACGTCAGGAATCCCTCCCCATCAAAGGGAAACATTTACACCTGCAATTAAAAAGAGAGCAATAGGAGAGAAAAGACATTAAGGAGAGAGCGAGAGGAGTGAAACAGAGGGAAGATGTGGAGAAGGAGAGTCAGCACCTGCTGTCGCTGCATGTACTACGAAACTGTTCTCGCTTCCAATCGGTTATATGCAGATGCTTCTGTAGTGGGGAATTCCTAGTGAAAACATTCCTCACCTTAGTAGTGCTTGTGAACGCAGCATAACCCCGACACCTCCTCTAGCTCTCCAATCAGAGCTTGATTATAAAGGGCACCTGTAGCCCATTGTTTAGTTTCACTTGGCTTTTTAGTCTCATTTTGGTTGCAGATGGCAGAAGCGGTTGCAGTCTGATCCTGGTGTTTGTGGACCAGAGTTATTTCCCTTGGTGATTGCGTTTAGCTGCCCAGCGCCTGATGATGGTCTTGTTTAGGCCTATTTTATTGTATTTTACTTTGATTGCATGTTTTAATGGGTTAACCACACAAGTATCTTGTATTTTGACTGAGTTGACCTGTCTTTTGTTCATTGTTCAGTTATTAATCTGTTCTTGGCTCGTTTTTCCTTTCAGTAAGGCAGAGGGACATTATGTTGGGAAGCGAGGCACCTTTGGTGATCCCCTCCATGCACCTATGCATGTGAGCAAAAGCACTGGGACACAAGCATAAGAGACACCATTTTTGTTTTGCAGTGAGATGCACGGTGAGGATAACACATGTTGTGAGTGGTCAGTAGTACCCCTGGGCACTTCTCAGTGTAGATGGCCTCCCTAAGTGGCCCCCAGCTAGTTGTATTAATTTGTTGGTTTGATTGGGATGATATTTTAACTACTGTACTATACTATTTTATTACAACTATTCATTGTGATTGTAAATGCTTTAGGTGAGGTTTTAGATTAGGATTTGTTTGGTTTAATGAGTTTTCTGTTGCGACTTCTTCATAATCCAACAGCTCATCAGTAATCCCCATTCAAAAGGACAAGCAGAACTGTTCTCACCTTTTTGAAGGTCATTGCATATGAAGTGGAGTTTCATCTACAAAAGCATCATCGTGGCTTAAAAATCCCAGTGTTTATATATTTGCCTTTATTATTACATTATCTTGATGTGCCAGGAAACGAGTCCAAGCACAACCCAGAATGAGGTGTACTCAGGGGTTTTTGAGGCTTGTAAAAACTGGGGGTTCATTACATTTTCTTTCCTTAAGCCACCTGTATACACTGGCTTTACTGTAATGTTTCGGTTTGGTAAATATAACCTCTACAGTTGAACAAATGTTTCAATAAACTTAGCGGAGTTTCAGCAAAGCAATTTATTGAATTTCCTCCACTTTAATGAAGATTTCAGGTTTGATCCACAAAACATAATTTTTCACAGCTGGCAGCCGACAAGTTTAGCCGTTCCTTTTTAGCTGCGTGTGACTTTCTTTGGCAAAGCCAGAGAAGTCACTTAATGGACTTTTCCCTTTCGCATACCCTTGCACCCCATGTCTAAACCCTCTGCATACCTCCCTCCCACTCTGCCTTCTCCTCTCTTTGTATGATTTGGGGTGCTTTCAGTTGGCACATTGTGTGCAAGGGTTCTGCTACAGGCTGTATGGAACAAAGTCCAGGAGCAATACCACAGCTGGCACAACATCGAGGTGGATATCTGTGTATGCGCCGTGTTACTGAGTCAGTGGATACACCTGTAGTAAGCTGGAGTCTTGTTAAATGTGTCCGTCTATGTGTATTAAAAGACTTCTGGTAAAACATCTGGTAAACGCCACCATAGGCCCAGCAGCTTGTCCTTTGACATGGACTTCCATCACCAGCTCCAACAAACTGTTGTGGTGTCTCATAAACAGAATTCCTGTATGATTTTACAGTTCTCTCCTCTTCTTCCATTCGCCAAGGAGACATGGCTTAGCCTAAAGGATTGGCGGTAGAAACCACCGTGAATGCTGCTATGCAAGTACTGAAGGGATTGACCAGTTGCCACGTCGGTCCATTAACGTTGTTCCGTCTGTGTGGCAAACGACCTACATGATCCAAAAAAGAGAAGACTTAAAGTGTGGGAACACCTCTTTTGAAAACATCCTGATCACGATAGCGGCAAGATGAAATATGGCACTTGCTCAATTAGACACTTAGCTAGTGAGTAATTTGACAAACAATACTTTCGGTTATAGTTTCTAATTATAAATGACTCCATTTGGACATAAAAATCCACTTGATGAAGATGTGACATTGGGGCTAGACCTTGATTGGCTTGTGCCCTGCTGTGATGCTACAGAAGTGGCTTTTTATTGGAGGACTTTTGAGGAAGAGGTTCTTTAATGCTATAACGCTAGCTCATATAAAGAGGTAATCCCCACATAATTAAAGGTGTGTATGTGTGTGTGTGTGTGTGTGTGTGTGTGTGTGTGTGTGTGTGGGGCTCTGTATACACACTGATAGGGAGGCCCCAGTACCCAAGGTCAACCCTCCAACCCCTATAACCAGGCCACTCTTAGATGATAAAACACTAATAGGCTCAAGCTGGTGCGCACCGTTAGAACAAGTTTATTTCCTTAAAAAGAGCAATAACTGAGCCTTAACAGGTGGGCTGACAGAGTTTTTACTAACATTATCTGTTATTTTATTTTTCAAAGGCATTAAGTTGCAAATTGTGGCTTTACCCGGATGCTGTAGATATTAAGTGGTTACCACAGGCAGCGGTTTAACCTCTCCCACTAATGGCATTGTTTCTTTTATTCACTTATTACACCATGAGACATAATCATGGCTGGAATTAAAAAAAGAAAAATCATAAATCAACTCATTTGTCTGAAAACTAAAGAAAAAGAGGATTCATTACAGTCTTACTTTGCCAACATGATGATAAGCCAATTTATTTATTGTTTCAGTCACTTAAGATTACTACAAAAAACAAAACAAAAACAAAAACAGAAATAGTGAGTAAAAGAGATGTACAAAATGAACTTTATTTTTATGTTTATGAGTCTGGAATGTCAATTTTTTAAGTGTGCGCCTCTGTTGCTAGTTGCATTTAAATTACAGGCATAGACAAGATGAAAGATGGGTCCAGCTTCACCAAAAAGAGAAGCCAATAAAAAAGTGCCTTAACCTGCATTCTTTTAAATGGCCACCAGGAGGCGATAGATGTGATCGCAAAAAGCCTTCCTGTCCTATAGAAGTCTATGGGAAAACGGCTCTGTGAATTGATTTCCTTAAACACATTCCTGTCAACTTTATGGTCTCATGGTGAAACAAAAATTCCACTTTCTAAATCTTGGTCATACCAGAAATGATATTGTTTGGTATATCCACTGGCTGATGAATGGTGACTGACAAGTATTAGCCAATGATCATATTGTTTCAGAGTTGGAATACCATGATGGCGATGGCAGAAATGCTCTTCTTGAGACTTCAAAACAAGATTTCTTTTGCGTTCCATTTGAAGTGGAAAGTCAGAGCTCCTGAGTTGGAAATTTGAACTGGAACGCCCCCGTCAAGTCGGATTTCCCACTTGGAAAGTCAAAGAAGCCCCACCAACCTCGGCTTCACAATCCAAGATGGCAGCAGTGTGCCTAAACAGTAGTAAAACTGCAAAACTAGTACTCCATACTGCCACTGACGTGTATTTGGGACTTGATAAACAAACCACAAACAGAGTAGTGACCTGGGTCTATCTGTGAATGTGCTGCAGTGATGTTTCTAAGTGCAAAAAACTGGCACTGTGTTGTATTACTAGTGATGAATGACTCTGCATTGCTAGGGAGCAAAACAAAGTCTGCTTTTCCTTGGTTTCCTGCCTACTACTACTGAAATGCCATCAACTCATTGTCACTCCCAGCTGTGACATCTGAGGTGAAAAGAATGCAGCATGCATTAACCAATGGGTGACATCACGGTAGCTCCTGTATGTATTTCCATCGTTTATTATCAGCACTCATGGGACATGTAGTGGTTATTTGCTGGAAAAATGCAAGAGAACTACTACATGGTTTGTGTTACCAAATTAAATCAGACTTACAGGACTTTTAAACACTGAATTCACTACACTGATGTGCATGTGGGCTATCACAAGCTGACTGCTGAGTTCTTCTCTTTATTCTGAAAACAACCTCAGTTTTCTTATGAAAAAACCACACCCTGGCAGAAGAGTTTTCCTGGGAAATGCCTGCCAAACTGGGCTTTTCATATAAAGAGGGATTTTTTTTCAGTGATTTGGTAAAAGCCCCCTGTGCAAAGGGCTGTGTATGCATTTTTAATTTCTTCTTTGGTAATCAGACATTCTAGGTGCAGTTTTTGAACAGTATTTTTTTTTAAATACTGTCCTTATATTAAGACAATGGGTTCCTTTTACTGTATAATACAATAAAGTCACCCAACCATTCTCATTTCAAGGCTTCAGATGGTGCTGTTTTGTTAGAAGCATCAAAAAGTTTTTCATGCACTTTTAACTTTAGCTTTCACATTGTAGGTGTTCATTTTTGACTCAAAAAAAAATGCTTGATTAAGTCTGAGAAAAGCCTGTGACCCTTCACAACGCTAAACCTGCATAGTGAAAAATAATGTTTAAGGATACCCAGTGTGTTAAAATGTGACACTGGGGGTGTACACAGATGTGATCAGCTGGGACTAACACGTATCTCTCTATTGCCACTGCTGGTGCATCACAGTAAAACTTCACATGAAACCTTGTTCATATCTCTGAAGCTAGCTATGTTTGACAAAATAGGCGTTATTGTGATGTGCAGTTTTGGAACATCCATCCATCCATGTTCTTCAACTTATCCAATTCAGAGTCATATGGGGGTTTGGAATCTATTCAGGGCAAAAACAGAGAGAAAGACAACCAATTTGTGCTCACATTCACACCTATGACCACTTTAGAACAGCTGATCAACCTAACATGGAATTTGGACTCTTTCTTACTTCTCCACAAAATGCATACATAAGCATTAGTTTGAATAGTTGATGGGAAACATCGGAGCATCTATAGTTAACTCTCGTTGTGTCACAAAGTGATTCTGTTATGACTGCAGCAGCTAAAAGGTGATTTACAGACAACAGCGGTGCTGGGCTTCTGACAACTGCAGCCATTCCTCAGAAGATGAATGCTCTAATACACCAACACATAATACTAGACAAATATGCGGCACAGCTCCCCTAAGCATGCAAGCTATGGTGGGTACTACATTTCATATAGCAGTTGGCGGAACTTCTCACTGTGGGAAAACACAACACCTGATACATATTTTCGAGGAGGTTTTGCTTATCATCTGATAAAGAAGTCTGCGACATGTAGCTTTTGACAAGTCCAGATGGCTATCAGTATGATGAGTGTAAACAAAGTGAGCGGTCATTTAGTATTAAGTTAATTGCCCAGTAACTGCTGCAGTGAAACCTTTCCCAAAGCCAAACAAGGGCAGTCATTCTACTCCGTTTTGGAACAACAGTATACAATATCAGGGGAGATATGATATTTAGTGAGCACCATGTTCCATATGGGGGGGGGGGTCAACAGTTGTAGGAGAACAGTATTCCCTAAAAACACTGGAGGCAAAGTGAAATTGAGCCTAATTCCCTGGAATGCCGCTTCCGTCTGGACACGTCGATAAAAATAAAGCTTATTGTGATAGTGGGGGTTCAGCTCCCAGGTAGAGTAATGAAAAGAAAACTGGCATGGCCTCCAATGGGAAGCGCTCACCTTCCACCCTGATACTTAGATGTATGCATACCCACTGGATGGGAAGTGAATATGTGCGTGCAAGTTAATGTGGTAATGAACTGTGTGTTTTTTGAATACACGTTTATGTAAGGTTTAAGCTGCTCAGAATGTTAAGCTGTTCACGACCATGCTCTTATCCAGTGTCATTGATAGGAAAAGCCATTAAGGGAAAGTAAATGAGGGGGTTTGGAACCATAACAGGTATTTAAGTGAGTGTGCAGGTGTGTGAGGTGATAAAAGGTGACCGGGTCTGAATCACCAATAGGAACTACTGAAGTGAAAGCACAACCAGTACTGACTCACTGAGGTTTTTATAAAAGAGAGGAAGAAATAAAAAAAAAATATTGGATCAAAATCAGACAGAGGAAAACACTGATTATGAGCAAAAGTTGAATTTAAACAGCCGGCAAGTGTTTAGCTAGCTGCATAACATGCCGATAACAGCCACAAACCAGCCTGCCAGCAGGACAAGCAAACAGCTGCACAGGTCACACCAGCTGGGGGAGGGGGGGGGGGTTATGGCTGTCTCAGGTGTGCATCTCTGAAGGAGCTTTACAAACTTGAGAGTGCATTTAATGGGACTGTCTGGGTCTGGCGTATGCATGCTTACACATATGCTTACAAAGTTAAGAAACAATAACAATTTTTTTAAGTCACATTTAATCGGAGGTGGCCAAGATACACACATTTGTCATTTAAATAGAAGAACAGATACTTAGTCCTGGGTCAACTTCTTTACTCATGTAAAAGTGAAAAAGTACCGGCTCTGAAATGTTCCCAGATTATAAAAGTAAAAAGGACCTCTTTGGAGGACATTTCTACAAGCCAACTGAACCTGATGTCATGTTAAGGTCATGATAAAATAACATTAATACAAAGGGATGTAAACTTAATTTCAGCTTTAAGTCTAATGAATGTACTCAGCTTGAACATCTGTTATGTAGACCACAAGCAGCAAAAATAAAGGCAATTTTATTTTATTGGGCAACCCTAAGATCAGCTGTAGTGGCGCAATGGGAGGAAATGACTCACTTAGAAATCACAGTCAGTTCTGTTGTGAGCTCCAGTAGATTTTCTTTGTGTGCAGGTTGTGATCAGCTGAGCTGTGCTGCTGCTGCCCTTTGTGGATTCAGCCAACTGAATACAACGTGATACAAGCAGATGTTATATGAGCTATCGTGGCTGATTTCCAAACCCCAAACAATATAAAGGTGGGATTCAATGAGCGACTCTAATCAGCATCGCCTTAAATTTAATTTGATCTCTGCTACCCTTGATGTCGCCTAACACTAACCATGAACGCCATAGCCGCTCTGCACCAGTCCAGCATAGAGCAGAACTGTAAACATTACTGGACACTAACCAGTGTAGACTGCACTAAACTGCCAAGTTAGTATACAAGTTGTTTTGCAGGATGATTCAAAATATGGAAAAGAAACAAAACAAAAAACAAGAAAAAAAAAACACAACTTCAGCAAAATCATCATGTAAACCTCCAGTTTATCAAATGCCACTGAGCAGTTCTCACCTTTAACCTTTCTTCCTCTCCTGTTCCTTCTTCCATCTTTCTCCATCTCTGAGTGAAATCAGAAAAAAAAATACTCAAGTAAAATACAGGTACCTGAAAATTCTGCTTAAGTAAAGTAACCTCACAAAAAAAAAACGCCCTACAGTGTTACACTTGAACTCATTTAGGCTGTTTGCAGTGTTTTAAGCATAGATAAAATAAGACTGGAAACAGGTTACAAATCCCACAGTGTCCATTTCGAAGCTGTAACTTCTGCAGCATTTTGATCGTATTATGTGTTCTTTCTCAGTAAGAGGCATTTTCCAGACTGATGTAGAACAGAAGATTGACATTTTCTTCACAGCTTCAAAAATGTGTTACACCACATGTATGAAAAACATCAGCATGTAAAATCTTTCAGTTTGACAAGTTTTTGGGTTCAATAATCTAAATAAGTTTGACGCAAAAAAGCTAATTTGGTTTCTCTGAGTCTCTCAGCCTTGAGCTGCACCAGCTGTGCTGTCTTCACATTGAACCTCAGCTAACATTATGCTAACAGGTCCACAACATTATTCTGAAAATTCAACAGTCAGGAGCTGATGCTAAGCAGTCCGGCAGGGTGTATAGGAATGCAGGCTTTCTGTATGTTTGTGCTGCTGCAGCTGGGCTTGGCCACAGGTATGCACGGAGCTGTGAGGTGGAATACTCAGAATGGGTGGAGGTCTGTGCCCATCTGCAGACTGCTTGTGCCGCTCCACCGTGGGAGAAACGCTGAAGGACAGACAGCAGCTAGAGCAGTGCTAAAAGGCATCAAGATAAATAGACAACAGAAGAGAGTGAGTGCAAACCTCGCATTCGACCAAGGCTGAAGACACAGAGATGAGGAGGCAGCTTTTAGGAATTTAGGTTAGAGTTAAGGGTTGACTGAGATTCAATAGAACTTTAATGACTTTTGCTATTAACTGCAACATATGCAAGCTGTCAAATTGAGGCAAATTCACATATTTAATCAAACTGGGTAGTGAAGAATTTAACCAAATGTAAAAATATAAAAAACAACAAACATAATAAATCCCTATTATGAATTGTGAGGGATGCCTAATTGGTGAAGGCAGAAATAACTCTTTTACAAGTTTACAGGTCCAGTCTTCTTTTATTCCCCTTTGCTGTCAGAGCAGTGGATTGGTGGCCATATTTAAAACTATTTGGCAAAACTGAACAAAAACTCAAGCCAAGAAAAATGATTAAAATAGATAAAAAGAGAGAGAGAGAAAGAAAGAAAGAAAGAAAGAAAGAAAGAAAGAAAGAAAGAAAGAAAGAAAGAAAGAAAGAAAGAAAAATAACAAATGATCCAAAACTTACTATAGGAAACAATTCTGTGCCAGACTATACCCCATTTCAATAGGGCCCCCCGGCAGTGCAGCCGCTGTGGCTTGTTCACCGCCATGACCTGACACCCAATACCTCTCAGGAGGAGCTGCAACTCCTGGCTATGTAGTGGGTCACCCTCCACTCCAGCAATAA